>QGQJ01000090.1:0-14936 GCA_003206725.1 Blastomyces emzantsi
GCTAGAGCCCCCCCCCCCCACCGCCTGATGAATTCGCGAATAAACGCCGCGAAATTAGCTCAGATTTCAAGAAAGCTCGCACATTTCTCTCCCCGTAACTAGGCCTAGCCGGCGAGAGGTGGCATGATCCATCCTTTAGGGACCAAAGGTAAAGATAAAAAAGATTCGAAAGAAAAAGGAAGAATTCCAAGCAAAGAAAAAAAGACTAGAACGTTTCCTTTCGGCTTTCACTTAAATCAGCCGCGCTTTCGACCCTTCGGCTTCGGTGCTGAAGCTGGTGCGGTCATCCGCGTCCTGCACCGTTTCAATACACGCACCCCAAACGGCTTAACCTCAAAACAGAGCTCCAAAAACTCAGGATCCTCCAGGAGAGAATCCAGGTTCGGTCCGCATGACATCGCCAGACAACAGAGTCGAAGCAGGCTATCCTCCTCTTCGCCGTTTTGTGTATTTGCGTAGACGTAGCGAATGTCACCCACGGTGAGCAAAGGGCATGGAACGCTAGTTACAGCAGTGATGAGTTGGTTGTGGATGTGGTTTTTGAACCAGGGGGCTTGGATTTTGTCCGCGAGGATATAAGATGAGAATAGTAGGCGCGCGCTGCTGGATGCTCCTTTCTTTGTGGGCTCAAGAAGCTGTGCTTCGTGGCGTTTGAACTGCTCCGTGCGCAAGTCCGTTACTAACAGAGAAGCGGTTACTTATCATCGCCTTATTTATCCCCAAATGCCCTGACAAATATACCGCCCCCGACCTGGAACGTTTTTCTCGAATACTTACAGGGCAATTCCGTTTCAGGCTGCGAAAGATCAATGTTACTAGCGGATATTTCTCCGTCATGAGATTTCCCAGTATACAGCCACTGAAGAAACACAGCGAAGGTCCTGACATCGTCGTCTGGAAGTCTGACCACACGATCTTTAGTTTCGGCAAAGTTGTTGCGCAACATGCCACGGAAGAAGAGGGACTGGGACTTGAGCAGTCCCTCGTGGACATTGAAAATACGTTGCACGCCACCCTGCGATCCAACGTAGATCTGGAGGAGATCAGTCGAGATGAACCTATATTTGCAACATTTAGCAACAAGACCAAAAAGCGCGAACTCTTGAGGGTACTTGAAGAAGGGTGGAACGTACTTCCATAAGTGAGGAGAATGGTCGATTGACGGCTCAGGTCGAGGCAGCACAAGGACGTCAGCGTCTCGCTTTAGAGGAGCGGGTTCTGCCATGTTGATATTGAGAGGAAATCGAAGTTCTTTGGGGCTGGTAGTGTATTTAGCAGATGTGATGTTGTATGCGATGATGATGATGATGAAAGTAAAGCTGATGTATTTGATGAGAAGTAAGTAGGAAGAGAAGGGTGATATTGATATGGGAAGGTTTGAGCAGTCTGTTAGATATAGCTGATAGTTAATCTTGCTAGCTGCAGCGAGGTGACTGACGGAGCATGTGTTTAATTGTGACCAGACCAGCTCAGGGTTCCCATTTTTTCAAATACTGGTGCTGTTGAGGCTGGATATTCTCACTTTGCAGCCCAGTAAACACCGAAGTGACGGTGGTGGTGGTTCATTTTGATATTGCCTGCCAACGTCTGGCAATGAGAGTCTCTTCAATCTAACAACATCGTAGGCTGCATGCCGACCACATTTATTAACTTAGCAATCCTGCACTGGGATTTCTAGATCCCAACAGCAGAGTCAATATAAAATTTTTGCAACAGTTCAGCCCTATGAATTGATAGACACTTCAAGCGAAGAGGGGCACGTTATGGTAACAATGGGCGGGAATAACATTGAAAGCAATCCCAAACTCCATGTCTGGTAAGCTCAGAGGATCTCGCTGCCTTCTGGAGAGCCAAGATCCCAATGAGCTTTCTTTTTCATCTTGATTCAGTTCATCTGTTGTGACTTCCTCATACTCCGTGTCTCGTAGAACTATCAGATTTCACGAAACAAATGTATTCCACCGTTCCAAGTTCCAAGTTAGCGTTTCGTATTCCCCTTTTAGGCCGAAGCTTCAGCCCGGACGCTCTGCAGATCCAGAGCCGCACTCAGCCACACGCCCTACCAGCCGCACCGCCACACAACTCTTCCCAACAGGGCTTAGCGGACTTTGCGATCTGCTTACCTACTCCGCCTTCAGCCCACATCATCGAAAACTCGAGAAAAATTGAGGTTTCGACTGTTCTTCTTTTCGTCTTCTTCTTTTCTTCTGGTTCTTCCTCTCCTCCACCTCGCCCGCTCCTCTCCCTCCCTCGCTCGCGCTCCCCCCTCACCCCGGCCCGCCACTCTCCGGCGATCCTTGGGATTACTGTCTCCGTATCGCTCGACCGCTGCTCAATAGCCCTGCCCAGCTACAGACGATAGCTTAGCTGATCTCCCTCGTTCGCACAACAGCATCATTTTGTTTCAAAGCGCTGGCTGGCATTTACTTGTCAAGCTCGATAGAAGCAAGAAAAAGAAAAGGAACAACGAATAGCAAGGAAGTAACAGAACCAGATACAAATAAAACTCTTTTGTTCTGCTAGCTTGGGGATATTGGCCGTGTTCCATCCACTGCCCTGCGTATATCAGGCATACAACGATACACAGCGGAAAGTGACCTACCAAGTTTCGAAACGGCGGAATCGGGAAACCTGGTTGTTCTTACCGCACGATCAATCAAAACGCCGCATACTACATAGCAGTTTAGAGGTCTAAAATCTTGACCTTTTACATTGCCATTTGCTTCTTTATTGACTCTGTTCTCTTCTCGTGTTATCTAAGCTCTCTAGCTCTTTTTTTTTAAACTGTGGCTTTGAGTAGTCATGGCATCTCCAAATCAGTATGCGTGTGAGTATTTTGCCCGTATTATTTACGAAGACTTTAGCTCCTATAATTGTGCTCCCTCATTGTGCATATATAGTGCACGTTGAAGAAGTGATACTTACATCCTAGTAGATCGAACGCAAAAGGGAATTTCCATCGTGGATGCTGCTCCAGTTTATGAGTCCTTACCCGGGTTTACGAGGTATTTAATGGCGGGCTCTTACGGGTATAGAAATTAAATTGGCGCTAATTTGTCTTCACCATATAGGCCGGAGGGTAACTTGCGCTGCTGCACTTACTCTCCATGCGGTCGATATTTTGCCTGGGCGGCTCCAGAAGGGTATGTGCATAGTCCTACTTCACCACGTGTGACCTTTCTTTCCTTTTTTTTTTTTAACTAAAATAAACCTTCTGCAATAGTGTTGTAATTGTCGACGCCTCTGTCGGCCACGCCATTACTACCCTCCCGGCCGAGAATGTCTATGAACTGGGCTTTTCACCCCTTGGAACTTATATTATTACTTGGCAACGACCTTCGAAGGACGAGAATGGCGACGCCGTCAAAAATTTGAAGGTCTGGAGAGTCGTTGAAAACGCCCCCGCCGATGATGGTAATAATCACGAGCATTCATTCGTCGGAAGCTACGTGCAGAAATCCCAGACTGGTTGGAATCTCCAATATACGCCTGATGAGAAATATTGCGCCAGAGTCGTCACCAACGAGGTTCAATTCTACGAAAGCGGAAACCTAGGGAAGGTGTGGAATAAGCTGCGGGTGGAAGGGGTAGTGGATTTTGCTCTCTCTCCGGGGAAAAACAACTCAATTGCGGTTTTCATTCCAGAGCGAAAGGTTAGTCCAGAGTTGATAGACATTCTTTCTTTTTTCGTCCTTTCCCTAACCCCATTTTCAATTATCTAGGGACTGCCAGCATCCGTGAGGATCTTCAATGTGCCGCAATTCAACTCTCCTGTTTCACAGAAGAACTTTTTCAAGGGAGATAAAGTTCAATTGAAGTGGAACAACACCGGAACAACACTTATCGTTCTTGCGCAAACAGATGTCGACAAAAGCGGCAAAAGCTACTATGGAGAAACTACCCTTTATCTCCTGAGTGCTAACGGAGGGTTCGATTCAAGAATCGATCTTGGTAAGACAATAAGCCCATTTTGTATACACTGACATATTTTGTTTGCTAACTTTTAGTGTATAGACAAGGAAGGACCCATTCATGATGTGACCTGGTCCCCGAACTCGAAAGAATTCGGCGTTGTTTATGGATATATGCCTGCCAAAACCACCATTTTCAACAATCGCGCTGTCGCAACGCACTCATTTGCCCTCGCGCCTCGAAACACCATTATTTTCTCCCCTAATGGAAGATTCGTGATTGTGGCCGGTTTTGGCAATCTTGCTGGACAAATGGACATTTATGATCTAGACAAGGATTATACGAAGGTTACCACGATCGAGGCATCTAATGCCAGCGTGTGCGAGTGGAGTCCTGATGGCAAGTTTATTATGACTGCCACTACGAGTCCGAGACTTCGAGTCGATAATGGAGTACGCATTTGGCATGTCGGAGGAGGGCTAATGTACAACGAGGATTTGACTGAGTTGTACCAAGTCTGCTGGAGACCCCAGCCTGCTACCGTCCACCCACCGGAAAACCCATTCCATCCAATGCCCAACCCCCATCCTTCTGCGCTAGAGTATCTGGCTACCAAGAAAGCGCCTTCGAAGCCAGCAGGGGCATATCGACCGCCCGGTGCCCGCGGACAAACCACTCCGCTAGCATTTAGACGAGAAGATGAAGGAGGGGAGAAATTTGTCAGGGATGAATCATCATCTTCCCTCGGCGGCCACGGCCTAAATGGATTTGGTAAACCCAGACGACGCGCCGTTCCAGGCGCAGAGCCCGTTGCGGAGTATCTTCCACCTGGCGCCGCTCCGGGAGGCGGGGTAACACTCCCTCCCGGAGCCGAAGGGGATGAGAAACTCTCAAAAGCCGCCGCGAAGAACAAGAAGAAGCGCGAAGCAAAGAAGGCAAGAGAAATGGCGGAAAAGGCTAGTAATCCGGCGGCCGATGCTGGCGCAGATTTAGGTATCCCAACAGGCCCTAGTGCTGACCGCCGGGAGCGAAGAGGTCACTCACGCAGTCGATCTCGAGGAAATACTGGGTCTCAGACGCTCGATCCCAACAACTTTAACCGCCAGAACCGCGACCGGAGCCGCAGCTCCCACCGTAGACAGCGCAGCGATCACCAAAACCGCTCCAACGGCGCTCCTGCCACGGGACCTGGAAACCATAATCGCCCTAGTGTTAACACCCGTGCCCCACCACCCAATAGCACACCGGCACCAGCACCGCCAGACGTGACTGTCACGTCTCCAATGACTCCTAGCGGTGGTACGATTCAAGATAAAAAGATCCGCGGCCTTCTGAAGAAGATCCGCGCTATTGAAGAGCTAAAGATGCGCGTGGCGGGCGGGGAGAAGCTGGAGGATACGCAGGTGAAGAAAATCCGGACTGAGGATGGGGTGCGGAAAGAGCTGGAGGCTCTGGGATGGGTTGGATAGATACCTCCCATCCATTTCCACTCTTTCCTTGTTGAGGAAACAGCTCTGGCAGCTCTAGAAAATTAAATAGAGAGTAGGGGTTGCCAGGGCGGAGCGTTATTTTGGTATAAGTGGCCTGTTGAGCAAGGGGTGGCCGCGTTCCTCCACCCCTTTTGTTGGAGCACTCGCCAGCATGGCTAGATAGGCCAAGAATGATGTGACTTTGGACTAGAATATAGGACCGAGAAATTCGATATATATTATACATCTACCTACACACCGGTTGGTGTGGATATTAGAACATTTGTCTTCTTTTACTTTCATCTATTTACATACCTTGCCTTGCAGAATCATCGATATCTAATCGTAGCCTGCCTGTGGAAGGCGGGGTTTACTGTACTTAGACTTTATTAGTCTTATGCACAAAACTCAGCGTTGAAGGCTTCCAATCTGTATGATTAATTTTTAATTGCTCTACGTCACAACTACTTGTCAGCTATGAATTAAGATTGCTCTCCTGGACGGGTTGAGCGGCAAAACATGCCGCCTTGCACAGCCCGTTGCACACAGCAGACATGAGTTTGAACCTTGAATTTGGCGCAAACGCTGCTTCTGTCCAGCCACTCACGCTAAACTCAAAGCAGAAAAATGAATTAGGGTTAGACAACCCAAATCCAGCCCAGCCAACCAGCACCGTCAACGCCAAAATCGTGAAGCAGATATGAAACAGATAATGCTGCAGTGTTGCATGATTGGGGCTGGCCCCGAATAAATATAGACGCTACTTTTTTGGCTTGTCTACCCGGAGCGGCTCGAGAATGGCGTGCCTGCATCTCTCATCCTTTAGCTGGGGATAGGATGGGATGGGATGGGGTGGGATGGGGTGACAGAGGAACAATCCCAGGCCCAATTTATGCCCTTTTTTCCGTGCCCGGAAAAGCGCCAGCCGCCACCCGATTCTATATTTGTCCCTAAATTAGCTTTATAGGACGTCAGAGCACGTTTTGAATATCGATTTACGTGCAAAGCAAATTATTTTTGGACGTTAATCGATCGAGGCGCCTAGGGGTGTCATTTTGACTTCACACACTTTGGAACCTCATCATCATACCATATCTCCTGGTTTTGCTTTGCAATCCTTCTTGGAAGTTATTTGAAGGGTAGAATTGATATCCTGCCCCTCATAGGCCTGGGCGAACGATAAGGATGCGCCGGACGCCCAGCTCCATACCTGCCACTAAAGATCGGTAGCCAGTGCATTGGTCGCACGCGCAACCCGCCAATTTTTAGGCTATCGGCGCATCTGATACCTGCCCTGTCACAGGCTGTGCCAGAAGGATGCTTTGCATCTTCGACGATTCCTGCGGCGGCGCTCAGCCGGGACAATGGGAGCCTCATATCGTGTTCCAATTCTCTCTTGATCTCCTTTTAATGCCTTTCTTTTAATTTAATTTAATTCTTTTTTGCTTTTATGTTGGTTTACCTCCCCCTTTCGCGCACCTCTGAATTCTTGCTTTTATTTGCGCCCTAATCCCCTCAGTGTTTCCTTGCCACTGAGTCGGAGCGCGTCGTGATAGCTCGGTCGGTTTAATAGGAAGAACAGCCGCCACGGGCACCGCTTGGAACGGCTGGGTGATTGAGCTTGCTCCAAGCCACAAGGCAGTAAGGATTATATCCGTTGCTGTCTCTGCTTTAATAACCAGGCGTTTCATCCTATCGACCGCCCTGTTCGTCCTCCATTCTCATTTCGCAGACGTATACTTTTTAATTCCCTTATGCCGGGTTTGTACTCTCAAGCTGGCTATTGAGAACAAGACTCGATATAGACTTGTCCATATCCAATCACCATTTTCTCATCTGTGTGCTACAACAATATCCGCATATGGCCTTTTGTCACTAGACATTCTTATATCAGGGTTACAAATTTGCCCATTATTTTCACATTTTTGGCACGCCTTTTTAACTTTAACGTGGGCCTATTGTTATTGAGTTATTTATTGGAGCCGTCCGCCCATTACCTATTGGGTGTCCCTCCATAGTTACACAGCCATGAGCAGTGGAGGAAGCTCATGGGGCGGCCAAACAGAACGGGCACGATGGCCGCCCTTGACGAGGATGTTGATGTCAGGAGAGATGAGTGGAGAGCCGCCACGGGATTTAACCATGAAGGAGAAATTTGATCGATGGTATGTTTTCTTTTTCTTTTCTTAGAGGAGTTAACCTGTGGACGGAATTGATTTCTAGCCTGGAATATACGGCCTGGTTGCTGATTTACGATTTTGGAATAGGATGGTTAACGAAGGGTGGAGAAGACTGTGAGTTATATCCAGTTACTGAAACTCTCCCGCCTGCGTCTCTGGGATTATTTTTTTCTAGTGATATTATATCAAGTGGTGTTAGAATTGCTGATTTGATATGTCAGATTCGTTTTGGTTTTCATTGTCTCCCATGTTATGATATTTGTGTTTGGTTTTCTAAATTACCAACTGAAGGTGCGTTGTGATACTTCATTCTTATCGAACAAAAGGATGATATTAATGATTTATTCTAGGACAATCTTACCGGGGCGAGAGGGATCTTTGGTCCTACATTTGCTATTGCTCGGTCATCTGCTCTAGTCCTACATTTCGATGTTGCCCTAGTTCTCTTCCGTGAGTACCTCGAGTTCTCCTATATGCACTGCGAGTCCGAGCTGACTGAAAAATGTAGCTGTTTGCCGGACCCTCATCTCACTCGCCAGACAGACTCCGTTGAACGGTATTATTCAGTTCGGTGCGTAAACCATTCTTGCCCTTTTTGATCTTGGTAGTCACTCACTGACATTGGTATAGATAAGAACATCACATTTCACAAACGTTCGTCAATCACCCTTGCCAACTGCGAAACTCCCTGCACATCAAATGCTAACCGGGTTCTTAGTTGTGGGCTGGTCTATCTTTATCTTCTCATGGGTCCATACAATCGCCCACTGGAATAATTTCGCCCAACTTGCTGCAAAACAAAAGCTAGGTTTTAAGGGATTTATCCTTGCCAATGTGGCCAGCGGCCCTGGCTGGTCAGGATATGTTATGCTCGTTGCCCTCACAGCCATGGTCATAACGGCAATGGAGAAACCACGCCGGGCAAATTTCGAGCGATTCTGGTACACACACCACCTTTTTGTCATATTCTTCGTTTTCTGGGCCGTGCATGGTGCATTCTGCATGATCAAGCCGGACTTCCCACCCTTTTGCAACGGCATAGGTGTATTCTGGCTCTTTTGGATGTACGGCGGAGCGGTCTACCTTCTCGAGCGTATCATGCGAGAAATCCGCGGACGCCACAAGACGTATATCTCCAAGGTCATCCAGCATCCGAGTAACGTTTGCGAAATTCAGATCAAGAAAGAGAAGACGAAAACTAGAGCCGGCCAGGTGTGTTGAGACTTCTCCATACACTTCAAGCATATGTTTCCTAACCTCTTGCATGCAAATAAAACAGTACATCTTCTTATGCTGCCCGGAAGTATCTGTGTGGCAATATCACCCTTTCACTCTCACCAGTGCCCCCGAAGAGGACTATATTTCAGTCCATATTCGATGTGTCGGGAATTTTACCAAAGCGCTCGCGAAGTCTCTCGGTTGCGATTTTGAAAACAAGGGCGGAGAAAAGGCCAGAGCGGGCGCGTCGGCAGTTGTAGGTGTTGATAAACAAATTGCCGACGACGATGTCGATCCCAAAATACGCCGCATTTTGCCTAGAGTGTACATAGACGGCCCATTCGGAAGCGCGTCTGAAGATGTATTCAAGTACGAAATCGCAGTTCTTGTTGGTGCGGGTATTGGTGTCACACCCTTCGCCTCGATCCTAAAGAGTATCTGGTACCGCATGAACTACCCACAGAAGAAGACTCGGCTTCGCAAGGTGTATTTCTTCTGGGTGTGCAGAGATTTTGGCTCTTTCGAGTGGTTCCGTTCTCTGCTGTTAGCTATCGAAGCGCAGGACATGGCTAATCATATCGAAATTCATACCGTATGTGCACACCACTGCTCCCAGCTCACTACTGCGTTTTGATGCTAATTGAAGCAAAATTATAGTATCTCACCGCCCGAATTAAAGTAGACGACGCCACGAATATTATGATAAATGATGCAAATGCAGAGCAAGACACCATCACGGGTCTGCGAGCGCCGACAAACTTTGGCCGCCCGAACTGGGACATGGTCTTCCGGTCGATTCGCAAGATTCATGCCCCAGCCGAGGCGGGTGTGTTCTTCTGCGGTCCTAAGCCACTAGGTAGCGCGCTTCATGTTAAGTGCAATATGTATTCCGAACCTGGATTCAACTTCGTGTGGGGCAAGGAAAATTTCTAGCTTGGGGGAATCAAGGGGTTCTACCATTGGAGAAGGAGAACAGGATATGGGTAAATGGATTTTGTGGGTATCAGTGTACTTGTACGGTTTCCGTTTCTATTGTTGTCTCTCTTCCCTAGTTTAAGTTCGAATGATTTTCTTACTTCTGTTCTCATGGGTCTCAGGAGTTTAACCCTGGGTGGAGGGATGACTTTTCGTGTTATGTTTTATGTTTTTTTATTTTATTTTCTTTTTTATATCAACTATGCTACGCATCAGGAAGAATGTGATCTCGCGCCAGAGATCTATTAGACCCATATATTTTGTTGCTTCTCCAAACGTCATATTCCAAGACCATTGTCCTCAAGTCCTTTAAAAATGCAATTAATTAATTCTAAGGTATCGGGTAATGAATGCCCTTCCAAATAAATAAAAAAAAAAACCAAGCTATCTGGTACAAAATCTACCAAGATCAGGGTATGTATAGTGCATAATCGGGGTAAAAGAACAACATCAGGGGTTATATGACGATCCGAAATATGAGAATAGTCCAAAAACATTAGAAGGCATCCAAAAAGTATATCAGCTAGCACCGTCCTTCAAAAACCTCAGCGCTGAAACCGAACCTCAATCCATGCTCACAGCATCGTCTAATCCCTCTAGTTCTAATCTGGGGAATTTATGGCCTCAAGTTTCCCGGAAACCATCTTAGGTCTTCGGGCGAGCCTCCTCATCGTTCTTCTCGCCAGTAGCATCACTGCCAATGACACCCTCTTCATGACCCTCAGCACTGCTCGAACTCTCTGTCTGTATATTCTCCTTATCCAGCTCGGCTTTTCCCTCCTCTTTTTCCTTCCTAGCCTCATTCCTATCTCTTGAGCTCGATGACCTCCACATGAACCGCTTCCCCTCCTTCCCCCGCTCACTTAGCCATCGGGAATCCTCCTCTTCGACCAAAATCCCACTGCTCCTATCGCCACTACCATCGCTGCTCTGATGGCGGTTGCGGGAGGACCACATTCGTGAGAGACGTGCTTCATCATCACCAGTAGTATGCATGGCGGGTGCAACCAATCGACTCGTGGGTTCTTCAAGTGCAAATGCCCCTTCGACGACGGGGGTTGCGGGTATGACTAACATCTCTGTCGCCTCCGCTAGCGCTTCCGCGACAACATGAGACTCTTCGGCTCGGTCGCCAGCTTCTATGTCGAAGCTTACTTGGCCGGCATCAAGAGAGCCAGCAGACGATGGATCGACGGGCTGGCTAGCCGCGATCTGCGCGGTCCAACGATAGATCAAGTAGCGTTTAAGCTTCGAAATAGCGCCCAGACTATCGACACCATGATCATCTGTTTCCCGCCTGGCCTGTATTGTTTTTTCGGGCGCGCTCCAGCGTTTGATGAAGTACCATTTGAGGCGAGCGAGGTGGCCATTCGGGCGGACAAAGTCGCGAGGGCCCATTCGCGACCACAGCGAGGGGTTCTCGGTGGCCATGTCGTGAAAGAAATTCTCGTAGATGCCGCGCTGGTAAGGGGTTTGGCGCTGGCGGGCGATGACATGCTTGACGACGTACCAAGCGGCGAGCACAGAGAGCATGAAGGGCACGCAGGCTATGAAGTACCACTTAATGCTAGGATTGTCGGCAAACGTATCAACGTTCATGCCTAGAGTGAGTCAGTATAGGACGCTAGGGATGGGGTAGCTACGGATGAGATATGTATATGAGCCATACCGAAGAAGCCGACAATGAAAGTCAGGGGTAAGAAGATAAATGTTATCCAACTTAGCCGCCACACTGGAGGGGTTGTGTTAGTGAAATGTATGCTCCAAGCATGATGAGGCGGCACATACTGCTGACACCGAGCTGGATGCTATGTCTACTATCACGGATTGAAACGCTTTGATAGAGCAACGAAATCAAAGTCTTAGTTGGTTTGACCAAGTCTTCCTCAACCAATGTGCTGAGCCTGTCATAATCTCCCGGGATACTGTCAAGCCATGTATCGTCCGCGTTCAGTTCCTCTGGATAGACTGTCAGTACCATCCATAATAAAGGTCAACAACGACGGACAAGACAACGCACCATCCAACTCCCCTAGTCTTGGTCGCATCTCTTTGACAACGTCAATATGTATAAACAACAACTTCTCTACCTTCAGCCAAATATTTGAATTCAGCCACAGTTCTGGTGCCCTCGTCTCGTCGGCTGGCTGCTCATAAACCTTGTCTTCCAAAATACTAACGTGGTCCATAGCAAGATCCAGAAAGGCATCCCACTCCAGCACCAGCGCCTTAAAAATATCCTCGAGGATGATCTTCGAGCACTGGTACGCGAGCTGTTCGTCCGTGGCCACGAGATCGCGAGACTCAAACGCCAGGAAGAAAGGGAGTCGGCGCCAGCGTGATTCCCAAACGCGTCGTGCCGCGATCAAGGTGTCTTCGATGCAGTTGGTGTGTGAGTTATCAAAGATGAGAATCGCATTGCCGTTATCGAGTGTGTCAAGACGTGGGATGTATTCGTTCTTCCTACGGTGCCTAGCACTGTCGGTTTTCGGGGGGTCAATAATGTAAGGATTCTTGATATCCGGGTCCGTGGGCGCCCCAATGGCGGACTGTTTGTGTTGGATATAGCAACTGACACGCTGCACATAGACATCATAACCATATTTGGGATTATCTAGCCGCAGCGCAGAGTTCCATTTGCTCAGCATTTATAATTCCCACCCGCATAAAAACCTCGTTTTGTTCAACAAGTTGGCTGGAGGCCTACCATTTTCATCGAAGCAATTCAGTTCCATCATTTTCAGGCTATCATCCTGTTCATACGGGCCCCTCGGCACTCGATTCATCGGATCAGGGCAACGGTATTGTTTGAAATAATCTACGCCAAAGGACGTCTTGCTAATCCCGCGCCAAGGGTCATATTGTACTTTCCACGTCTTCCCGCTCAAAAAGGGTTTTCCTCCACGTCGTTCGGGGCGCTTGTGGCGGACATAGCGGCCAAAGTCAGTGCCGACAAGATCGTCTCGGTTGTCGATATTGAACTTGTGCAGGAGAAAGTTGGTGGCCCACTCTGCATTCTGGACATGGAAGACGCGCAACACAGCTTCGGTATTTCGTTCCGGGTTGGTGTACACCTTCCGGAGGTGTTCGAGGTCATAAATTTCCTGCGCAGCTACTTTACGCATCCCGACCGTACACTCATCTAATGCTCAGGAGAAAAAAATTAACATATGTATCCCCCCCCCCACGCCCCCCTTTTTTTTCGGCTTCCTTGTGCTTTTTATCCAACACCTCCAAGGTCTTAACACTGCACGCACCCTGTTTTACAAAATCAATTATCAAGACCCGTCCAGCGAATATGTCAAGCTCGGAGTATTCCTTGTGCCATTTTGGGCCACGATCATGCTTCTGCGTGCGTCGAGCTAGAGGTTAGGAAAAAACGAATAAGCTTTATATCTTGCCGAACAAAATAACCAGCGGGCTAGACATCTCATGCTCCCTACCGCTAAATCTCTGATAAGGTTCATGAACGGTCGGCAATTCCTCAGCAACTCGGGGAGAGGGGGCTGGAGAGCGTTGGATATGGACGTCTGCTCCAGAAAAGGTATGAAAGATAACAATCAGCAAGCGCAAAATACACAGGGCCGGAGCCTGTTCCAGTTCCTAGCCCGGGGGGAAGCATAACTGTGTACAGTACATACCAACTTCGTCTGGCACTGGCAGGGCAGAACCAAGGTTCCTGGTGTCTAGGCGCGGTTGCGGCCGTCTTGCCGTCGTCGGTGTCGTCGGCCTGGGGCCGGTGGAGTCTCCCATCTCGGAAGTATAAAAATAAATATTAAACCATTAATTTCTGCATAGGATAAGCAGATAAAGCGTCAGGAGAATGAAGACGAAGGGCGCATCTATACATAAAATCAACGCCATCGGAGCATAATGTCGCAGCGGGAGGTTATATCTAACACCAAAATTATTTATGTGCCAACACGCGCTTGTGCATTGGCATCTGAGGCTGGCATCTGAAGGCTGCAGCAGTTGAAGCTAGCAAGATCAGCCACAGTTATTTACATAGCAATACTCTGTTGATCAAAACCGGAGCTCTTGGCGGCAGCCCACCCAAGCAGTGCTCGGCGATTGCCTGCGGAGGTTTGTCTGGGCTGATAAGGCTGAGCAGGGTCAGGCTGCAGTGTTTGTGGTCATCTGGATACCTCTCATTCATGCTGATGGGGCGGATGATCCGGGGAAATTATAGGCGAGAATCTACGGGGGTGTGTATACAAAAAAAGGAGAAAGAAAAAGTTGGAGGGTCCATTGCACATTTGCTTTCTAGAGAGCCAAAATCGAACCCTAGATATTGCCGCAAAAAGGTGAATAAAATCGCGCTCTGGTCATGTTGAACATGGCTAACTTCATAAGCATGTTCCAAGGTTAGCCTCGTTATGCCAGAAAAGGGCAGAATGTATGTACTGAACAAGCTATAAATGAAGCATGTATCTCCACGAAGATATCAACAAGGCGCGGGCCATGGAAACATGTGAGAATAAATTAATAATAACTAGCCACACGAAGGTGAAATAACATCATCCTGACGGTATTTTCAGTTTGCCTCAATTTCCTCTAATCTCAATATGTCGGGCCATTCATCATCATCATCATCATCATCATCATCATCATCACCTGGATAGTTTCTACGCACGGTAAAAGACACTGGGTTGCCGCGTGCCGCCCAGAGCCCGTTCAGTATAACACACAAGGTAAGTTATAGGGGCCACGCCAGGGACTGTAACGCCTAATCCACAGCGCTGCTAGGGCCTTGAGACACCCTTGCGGCCCGAACCTTTCTTTACGAGGGGCAAAGCATCGAGGAGGAACAATATCGAAAAAATGCCCCACCCCTTTAGCAGATTTCAGCCTTCCAAGCCCCGCCAAACCCGCACTGTATCTTATCAGCCACGCCGCTGTCAAAAGAGGTCCATCAGACTTCATATATAAGGCCTGAATTAAGCAATTCAATATCCCTTCATATAGTTCAATACATTACCTATTTCCATTCAACACCCCCCCCTCCACGAAAACCACACCATGTCCACCTACACCGTTGCCAGCGGAGACTCGATGTGGGCAATCTCCGTTGCCCGCGGTATCTCTCTTGACGCTCTGATTGCTGCAAACCCGCAGGTATCAGATCCCAGTCAGATCGAAGTTGGTCAGGTTTTGAATATTCCTGGCGGAAACGCTCCAGCCG
>QGQJ01000897.1:0-20224 GCA_003206725.1 Blastomyces emzantsi
TATATATATATATATATATTCCAGCTGACGGAATGATGAAATTACGGTTTAGGAATCCACTAATAGCATGGACATTGAGCCGCAGTCTGTTAATCAGGCTTTGATCTTATATAACATCTCACCGCGTCCTCCTCACAACCATTTAAAAAGCGCACAAAAAAGGCCAAAGCCAGAGGCTACCTAGGTACTTTCACCCAATATTCAAACAATCGATACAGTAACTATCGGAAATTTGTACTTATTAAGTCACATCTGAAAAAACTCCATGGTAAACGGATAGATATGTGAGGACAGCAGGTGACTCCAGGTCGACCATAGGCTATGAACACCTGAAGTGAGCATAACGGTCGCGAAGCCAAAAAAAAATGCCCGTGGTTCACTCGAGTACGCCAATATGACCTAGCCATCCTATGGAGGGTTTTCTGAAAGAAGAAAACCAGAAACTGGAGGTTGATTATGCGTTCAGAGGTATGTATTGTTATAAAAGTGTGATGAGGTAGAAAAGAAAGACCAGCTGTCATCGCGACGCGCGAAATAAAAACTGAGTGAATTGCGCTAGGTTGAATTTGGACGGCACGTGATAATGGATCCGGAAATACTTTCGGGCCGGCGAACCAAGCTAGTCGAGATGATAAAATCTCTTCCGTTTTGCTTTCTTCTTCCGTTCAACAATTTTTTTTTTTTCCTTTATCCTTGACTTACTGAGTATATTGCGAACCCGGTATTCCCTGTCTCATGGAGACCGTTAATGATTCTGATGCCGATTGTCAGGTTTAATGAAATTGCCTGATTATGTTATGCGTTTTCAAATACCCATTCCATTTCGTTCTCCTCCCGCATCTGGCTGCTCAATTTTTGAACTTTTGTCTTCCCTTATTCCCCTTCCACAGCATCTCTCCTTACGGAGCTAAGACCCCGGGAAATATGACACGGGGTTGATACCATTCTGATAAATGGAGCAGTCCGCCAGGAAAATTCGAGGGATGAACCAAAAGTTGGATTGGAAATAAACAAACGGAATATCCCCCACCCATCACACTCAAAAACCACAGCATTGCCAGCATCATGCTGCCTCTCAATGGCCATCGCATGCATACTTCGTTTTTTAATAAATCAAGTGGAAGATCAAACCTATAACAGTTTTTTAGCAGAGACTGTCGTCTACTCCACCCTTCCGCTCCAGTACTCGTGGGGCGGCGAGGACTATCTAATATGACGGACATTTCCTTTACCTACGGCATGTACTGTACTGCACGTTCATCAGGCAGCTTGCTGTCTTGTCATTTCGTTTAAATATGATGATTTAGAATATCTAGCTCTTTCTCTCAAGAATGCAGTAGTCTATATTTGTTAGTGATAAATACTGTGTAATTAACATGAAGTGCAAGACTCTGGACGCTTTGAATAGTAGATGGCTCTCCTTCCCCCCCCCCTCAACAATAACTATCTATCCAATAACAGAGGGGCCCAATTATACTTTATAAACTTATCCATGAAGTAAAAAATCTAAACGGGTAAATTATTCAAACAATCTGTGTAAAATCAAGACGCTCGAAGCAAACAGCGGCGATCAACTGGAATCGACGGGTGAAAAAAAAAAAAAAAAGGCACGGGAAGGGAAAAAGTGAGAAAGCACAGATAGCATCAAGCCTTAGGAAAAGCGGACAGCAACGATCCAAGCCACCTTCAAAGAACAACATTTGAAGATTAGCAAGATAGGATAGGAATCCCTCTTACTAATACGGTGTACTTGTCCAGTACTTATACAATAACGTTGGAAATTGCAAAGACACCCACGTAGGGGAAGGGAATCGGACGTGCCAGGGGTCCAGGTTGAATGCAGCTAGAATCGGAGGTTGCAGTAATTTTCTTTTGGAACCAGTTGGGTTGCGAATACCCAAGTCCCCTTAATCCCGACTCTTGCGTTTGCGGGAGTCATCGCTCAAGATGGGACCCCATAAGTCATAAAACAACCTGTCAGCGTTGAATTGAGCAATATCCGCCGGTACACTGTTTCCAAGTGCAAGGTCTTGGATGTGTTCCATATTCTGGAACTGGAGGTCGTCGATGCGACTTGTATTCTCTAAGGAGGTAACATTAGTTCTGACTAGAATAGGGAGGTGGAAGGAGAGCAAAAAAATAAAGCCAAAATTGTTCATTTGAGCTCACCCCTTAATGCAGGAATTGCCTCCGAAAGACTATCCACTAATTCCTGGGTTTTATCGTCTAAACCTCTATATCGTCCTTCTTCCCTGATGTGTTCGATTTTATACCGTCGGTGGAAAAGGCATCTCAGCCTAGAGAATACAGATTCCAGTTCGAAGATTTCATGTTTTACTTGCTCAAACGCCACGGCTCCTCCAGTTCCCTGTGTCAGGCGACAAAGGTCCACTAATGAAAGCTGCGTAGAACTCATTGCGGTGGCGAGAAGAGTAACGATGCAGCCTACATGGCCTTCTGGTGTGTCTTTTTGGCACAGCAGCTTATCAAGTCCAAGAAGCGCACGATATGTGTGGCCCAACTTGTTTTCATAAACCGCACGCTTAACCGCTTTGTTCATTAGGTGCGGTATTGTCCGCTTTTGAGACAGCTCATCAGGTTCCATATTAAATACCTCCTGGAGACTGCCGAGACTTTCGGGGGCAATCTGTAAGCACGTAGAAAGCATAGTCGCAAGAAGAGCCGCTTTCATGGCGTGTTGTAGAGTAGCTAGAGGGTCGACTCTAGATTCTCTATCATCCGCAGAGAGCTCGGGCAAGGCCGATGGGGCTGAGTCCGTTACACACTCAATAAAATAGCGGCAAATCGCGCGCAATACGTTACTGCTCGCAAAACTGTGAATCTTGTTCTTCTTAGTAGTAGCAACCCAGGAAGAAAGTACACCCAGCCTTTGGACGGTTTTATTTAACCAATATCCGACGTCGCGATAGATATCTTTGGACTGACCCCCTGGCCGAATCGGGAGGACTTCTTCAGAAACGATGGTTGACTCTCCATTGTTCGTTTTTATTGTCCGTGTCCTTATGAGCACTTCTCGCTGGGCGTCAATCCTCCTCCCACGAGTCTGAATAGGCTCGCCGAACCCAGCACTAATCAGGAGAGTGAAAATTCCAGGGAATGGATTATTTTGGAAGTGACTTATATGGTCACGAAACCAGCTACGGCGCGATATCTGTTCCTTCAGTGTGTCTAATCAAGATTAGACCGGTGCTTTTATCACATTCAGTTCGAGAGGGGTTTGACATACCTGGAAAAAATGCGGTACTAAATTCTTCCAACCTATTTCTAAAACATGGAACTGTATAGCGATAAGGTCCTTTGCGTCTCGTTATGTCTTCGCAACTATCACAAGGTGTCCCGCCGGCACACTACGGCGCAAATTAGTATTAAGAGGCAGATGTTTTAAGTAACATAGATCAAATACCTTTTCATGCTTGAACCGACAGTGCCAGCAACTTTTCTGTTTCGAGGTTCCCTGTATATCGCCCGTGCGCTCATTCGGATTGGAAGTTTGCTGATATGTCCTTCCGTCCACAGGTCCACGCGAAACACCCAGCACATCCAAACCTTGCTGCCCGTCTAGGGCAACAAAACCATTTGTAAACTCTAAGACTCCCGAACTGATAGTATCCAGGCTATCTGCGAAAGTATACATGGACAGCATGTCAAAATCGTGGCCGCATTGGCTCCAAAGTTCAGCTGCTCGCGAGCCAGCACATTGTGTTGTTCCGGAAGTCGCACCAGACCCCAAATTTGGAGCAACTGGAAAAGGGTTCGAAGTGCCTTCCCAGAGTTCCTCTAGCTGTCGGAGTTGTGTACTCTGTACCTCCCCGAACCCGGATGAAAGGGGAGGATTGGAGCCATTTTGAACGTAGGTGAAGAATTCCGAGCCACAGAGCTCGCTTTCGGCCGGTTGGACGCCTCCTAGATCGTCGGATAAATCCATGCCGCGAGCATACATGGATGGAGCAACCGGTTCCTGGCTCCCCCGCTCAACCAAATCATACTGGTTTTGGGAAACGTCGAGATCGGGACAATTTAAACTCAAATGATGGTTATTGAAGGGCATCTTAAGGATGCCAGCGAAGTGCTCCTGGCTTGGGGTAGGCGATTCTGTGGAGCAAGTGATGAGTTCTAAGATTTTGGGCCCGGTCAAGGTATATCAGTACCGCAAACTTATGAGAAGAATGTTATTAAAGTTGTAGTGTTGGAAATCGAGATGAGCGCTATCGGTACTGAGTAAGCTGAGCAGAAATGCAATAGTAAGGACCAGAAGCAAAAGGGAGAACCGAAAAAAGGTGGAAGGAAAAAGAGATGAGGAAAAAGGAAAACAGAGGAGGAGTAGTAGTAGTAGTAGTAGTAGTAGTGGTCAATAGCTTGACTAGGGGGAAAGGTCATAGTCAAGGAGGCCTCCCTCCTCAAGTTGCAAATGGAAGCATCGTTATATGATGGAAAGTCACTGCAGGCGTCAATTCATCAAATGAGGCAACTGTTCATCAACAGGAAGTCACCCTAGCAGGGCTCCGGAGAACCTTCCAGAGGCCCGCCAGGTATACAGAGCGACAATTTGATCCCCAGGCGCAGGGTGAACAAGGTGTATCCCCGTCAATGATAGGGCGTTGGTATGCACAACGGGCCGCCAAACCTATCAAATACTCTTCCGGCGTGAGGCTTCCATTGATGTGGAGTATTTGCAGGCAAGGCGAAAAGTTACTGTGGAGACGTTCAGCATAGATCGCAGTGGCATATCCTCGATGATCAGCATTTGGCGCTCAGGATTGGCGTTCCATGAGCCCCAATGTGAGGCTTGAATTCGATGCTTCAAATGGCGGTAGCCCAATTTCTGCATTGTCATCCATTTTGGCCGTTTACAAGACACAAGACAACATGATTTTGCGGCGAGTTTTCACATCTGGCAACCAATTTGTCGTGCTGTTATCCGCCCACGTACTGTTCCCCCGGTTTTTCAATAACTCCCTCGTTAGCAGTTGATGGGGTCTAGCCATTCTTTGCTAATAAATAATAGTTCCTAAGTCATCTTATGTCAGGTTAGGGCGAAATCCGGGTAGCAGCAACTGGCGGTCACGCCCTATCGTTGATCAAAGAAATTCTCCAGTAGAAAAAAATAAAGCCTCGTCAAGAAACAATTGGGGTTGAAGGACAGATGAATTGAGCGTTTGGCGTGAATATAATCCTTTTGCCCCCCTGCTTAAATATATGTGAAGCGGGGACAGGGCGACGCTTCAGGCCCTGTTGCATTGCATCGCTTCGGACTCTAACCTGGTTGGAAACTTCCTGGCAGGGAACTAGCAGCTTTTCTGTTGGCAACATTGAGCAGTTGCTGGTCGATCAACCGAATTAATTAAGCCTCCCTCGGCGGTTCTGCTTCGAAACGCTGAGTATGTCCTCCCATCCGTCCGTGACAATGACAATAATGCCACGCCGTCAAGCCAAGTGAATTTTACTCGGATCCTCTTCGCATTGTGCATACAATTTCTGCACGCCAGCCACCACTGCATGATGTCAATAATGCCATATCAGTTACCTACGAGGTATCCACAACGTGATTGCACTAGATCGTGATGCAGGGCGAGGAGACCCTGGCAAGGCACCCTTAGAGGCAACACCTTTGCTCGTGCCTGGCCAAGCCTCCCTCCACCTCCTCAAGTTCCCAGGAAAGGCCGAAGTCGGAGCCTAACTTCTCACGCCAGCAAGGAGCCACCGCAAGGGGCTGCGTCAATCAACTTGTTGTGGATTTACTGCAACCCTCAAAACACTGCTGCTCCTGATGCAGCATGTTGAGCAGCCAGGGAAATCTCAGTCCCTCACAGCTTGTTTGTGTCCTGCCTACATGGATTCGGCCTCGTCGGTGTCGAAACCGATAGCAGCCCGGCTGGGGAGTGGATCGTGAGCCTCGAACGACACTCCCACAACACTTTGAATTTGCAATGTTTTAACTCACCATTCGCATCTCTGGAGCCCCATACCAGGAGGGGAGGTTTATTAGAGGTATGAAGTTGGCGTAAGCTTTTGGATGGTGCCGCGCTTAGCTGAAGCTCCACAAATGATAGCGTGGAGGCCGTCGACTTCGAACCAATCCCCACTGCTCAGGCGGCTCGTTATTCCGCCATAGCGATAGGACATCACTTGCCCACGAACTTTCCTGCCTTAGGGCAATGACGTCAATACAAGCTCTGGGCTTCGATATTGCGGGGGAGAAGAAGATGCGATTTGGGGGTGTCTGAAAATGTCGGAAAGGTATTTAACCAACAGGTGAACGATGAAAGCAACCAGACTTGATACGCCGTCCTATTAAGCTTTTGATCGTCTAGAGAGCGTAAGGAGAGAGTTTAGGATGAGGACTCCGGCTCAAGAAAAGCCATTCGTGGGGTATCTATCGGCTTGGGCCGAAACTTGGAGCCCAAAGGACATAGAAAGATGTACCTAGGCATGTACTTGTGAACAAGGATTCCAATACATACCCAGGTATATGCAGCGATAGAGGGGAGAAGAGTGAAAGGCGTGTTGCTAGAGAGATATGCTGAATTGTGAATCTTCCTCAGGCAATATCAACCTCGATCGGCTAAAGGCATTACGCTGTTGCTGATGAGGCAGTTTGCAGACGTGTTCGATATATCAAGAATAATATTTCATATTTCTAATTCTCAGCAATGACCTAGTTGGTATCCCCGCCAATAATAGGGGTGATATATAATAAGGGTGAATGTTGATAATCATTTCCAAACACATTACAAAAATATAACGTTTCCTCTTCATCCCTACTATCTTCCTTCCAAAATTGATACATTTTTATCTGGGCCGGAATATTTCAATAAGCCCTGGTTCAGGAGAGATTACTAAAGTAGGGATAAGGAAAAGAGCCTGTTCAAAATATCAAACCAGTACATTCCCTCATGTATGTTCGACGCCATCAAAAGCATTTCCCTTCTCCCCTTGGTTGAATCAAAATTAATACAACTGGCACATTGTTTTGGCGAGTTCGCAACAGCCAGAGTGCGTCTTTTATCAAAATATATCTCCAGAATGGGTAAGGAGGAGTGAAAAGGCACCCAGGCCCATCTCCATCGACACTCTTCACCTCAAGACGATCAGCGGCGTGAAAAACACAAGAGCCGGAATATTAAGTAGTAATGGCAATGAATATTTCAATTATTTCTATAACTGTACACACTCTGTCTTGCCCAAATAATGGTATCCATGGATAATGTATCTTGAATAAACTTTTCGATAACTCGTCATATCGTAGATATATCTCCTCTTAATCCCCCTCCCCCCTAAAATGAGTCCACCACAACAGCTCTCACCTCCCTCTCTGCTTTCACTGGGATTCTCACCAGCCAGGATCCGATGTCTCCCGCGGGACTGGTCTTGTTCGATGCCATATCGAGCGACACTTCTCGCAGTAATCATTGGAAAAAAGCCAGCTCTACACGAGGGCCATGAGTGCGCTTCCACCCGAGCTGTAGATTCCACCCTGGTCGGAGTCTTGGAGCAATGTTGTCTCGTCGAGCGATACTTGAGTTCAGGGGCGTCCTGGTATTATTTATTGCTAGGGTCCAGGCTCTTCATCATCAGTCATTCATACTGAACAATTCGTATATCCTTTTTTCGAGAGCCGTTCGTTCGATCTGATTAATCGTAGCTGGTTAGCTAAGAGGATCTAAGGCTGCAATATAGTTATGCGGGCCAATTGAACCTCAATCACCCATCATCAGCATACTTGAGTAGAATTGGGGTTCTGTGCACCGAATATCAGGTCTTTCAGATCAAAACCCCATTCAGATACATCGATCGCGGCAACTGTTGTCCATCAATTGGACAAAGGATTTTCAAGAGTACAATCACATGATTCGGGTATCGGGATTAGTTAATGATTATGTAAATTTGAGTTGAGGCATCTGGGTACATCTGATTGGCCAATTTGTCCCGAGGTTGTCATTCTCGAGCCTTCTATTGGCCACCGCGTCGGGTAGGCCTTGGGTGACTAATCACCGTTTCCTTCCTCCAAAAGGTGGATACCCGTCCATCCGTGGCTATCTTATATACCCCAGCTTCAAATCCTTCATTGTTGTTGTTCTCTTTCTGTCTCTGCAGTCTGCACCGTTAGTAGATCGTCTTCTTGTCTTTTTGTCTCGGCTCTATTCCCCATAGACCAAAGATGGCTTTCGCCGCTAGAACTTTCACCCGGGCTTTCGCTCGTACCACCCCTGCCACCAACGCTTCTTCCTCTATCCGAACTTCCGCTGGCCGTACGGCCCGCTTTGCTCTTCCTGCCCAGACATTCCGAGGTGGATCCCGCAGAGGGTATGCCTCTGGACCTGAGGGAGGAAAGTCTTCAAGCAACTTATATATCGGATTGGGCGCTGTCTTACTTGGAGGTGCCGGTGCCTTCTACTACTTCAATAGCGATGGGCTCAAGGCCGCTGCTGCCAAGCCAGCTGGTCCCTTCACTCCGACGAAGGATGATTACCAGAAGGTATACGATGAAATCGCGAAACTTTTGGTAGAAAAGGATGACTATGATGACGGCAGCTACGGCCCTGTAAGCCAAAATCTACCTCCCCTCTTTTTGGTTTGCTTCTGATCGCTAATTTTGGGTTGCTTTTTTACCAGGTTCTTGTTCGACTGGCATGGCACGCAAGCGGTACCTACGACAAGGAGACTGGCACTGGAGGGAGCAATGGCGCCACCATGCGCTTCGCTCCTGAGAGTGACCACGGGGCGAACGCTGGTTTGAAGGCTGCTCGGGATTTCCTCGAGCCCGTTAAGGGTAAGTAAAGAAAAAAACCATTCATAGCGTTTGTTACGAGTCACCTCGCTAACTCCTATATTTAGCTAAATTCCCTTGGATCACGTACTCCGATCTTTGGACTCTTGCCGGTGCTTGTGCTATTCAGGAAATGCAGGGACCGGTGGTTCCATGGCGCCCCGGCCGCCAAGACAGAGATGTATCCGCCTGCACACCTGATGGACGTCTTCCCGATGCCTCCAAGGACCAGAAACATATCAGAGCTATCTTTGGACGCATGGGCTTTGACGATCGCGAGATGGTCGCCCTCAGCGGTGCTCACGCCCTTGGCCGTACCCATGTTGACCGGTCTGGCTATGATGGCCCATGGACCTTCAGCCCGACTGTCTTCACCAACGACTTCTTCAGATTGTTGGTTGAAGAGAAATGGAACTGGAGAAAGGTACGTAAAATACGCAAAATAACTGTTCCGTCAAATAGTATTCACGATGCATGAACTGACGAAGACAAAATTTCAGTGGAACGGTCCTGCCCAATTCACCGACAAGACCACCAAGACTCTTATGATGTTACCGACCGACATGGCCCTTGTGAAGGACAAGGAGTTCAAGAAGCACGTCGACCGATATGCCAAGGACAGTGATGTATTCTTCAAGGAGTTCTCTGATGCGTTCGTCAAGCTCCTTGAGCTTGGCGTCCCTTTCACCTCTTCGGCTGAAGATCGCATCCGATTCAAGGTTTCCGGCGACTAAATCAGCCGGTTTACGCCTTACGCACGTGCGAAGCTAAAAAATCTTTGATTTGCAATCGATCATTTCTCGATCATTTCCCGATTATTCTCCTTCATTAAACTAATTATTTTCTTTGTGGCCTGCCGCTGTCATGTCTTTTTGTTTTTTTATCATTATTTTCCTTGTTATAGCAGTTTTACACCGAACGTTGTACAATTTAAACTTTAGATTACACAGATCTCTCTACTCCTGTTCGACTCAGTAACGAGTATAACCTCGTTGCACATTTGTACAATATCTCTCATATGTTCTAGCGTCGTTTTTGAAGCAGGATAGATAAATAACAGGGAGACGGACCGAACGAGCGAACTAGGAAATGCGCGAGGTTGGATGGTGCTTGGTTTCTTTTAAGTCTTATATTCCGCCAAATTGAAATTGAAAAATAGAAAGGTCAACATTCAACTATCTTCCAAGTACAGTTCGTGTTTTGTATTCGGGATTGCTATGGGCAGGGATTTACTTGGCTTGGGCAACATGGTAGCCGAGCGTTGGTCACCCAACCAGAACTTTTTACTTTTTTAAACCTTTTGGTCTGCTTCTCCGCCAGCCTCTGTGCAACTCTGACTTATAGACGGACCACCATGGGCTAGAAGCCCTGCCACGATGCGCCTCACTGAAACAAATCATCTCGTTCTCCATCCATCGTTCGCGCTACCGACTAACGCGTCGTCCTCAACTAGCCGCCCTCATCTTCCGCTGCTCCAACGATGACAGCACTATCAACAACAGCCTTGGGCACCTCAACAACAACTCACTACTCAATCCTCAACATCCCATATCCGCCCCCTCACCGCCTCCTCAAACGAGATGTAAAACTAGCCTACCATCGCGCACTACTCAGACACCATCCGGACAAATCTCACACAGCCTCGTCCAGCCCCGCCAAATCCCCCACCACGAGTATAACATTCAGAACCAACGGAGCCGGCACCAGCTGCAACTCCAACTCCCAATATATAACTATTAAAGAGGCGACGTCAACATCTAGTATAAGCACCGAAGCTTCAACTCCAGCCGGCACAGCCAAAGCCTCGCCGCCTCCACCCCATGCCCTGCCGCTGAGCTACACAATAGACCAAATAACTACGGCATACAAAGTCCTCTCAGATCCCGTCGCACGGGCGGAATATGACCGCTCCCTACGTCTCTTGGGGATAAATGGTAACAGGCATGGATATGGACATGGAGATGATGAGGGTACACCCTTTAGAACTGGCATGGAGATTTTCGATCTAGACGATATGCAAATGGCGGGTGGCGCGTTTGGTTCTGACTCTAGCACCAACTCTGACAACAACGGTAGCGGTGGGACGTGGTATCATTCCTGCCGCTGCGGGGAAGAGAGGGGATTCGTGGTGTTAGAGGAGGAGTTGGAGAGGGAAGCGGAGAGGGGAGAGGTGGTTGTCGGGTGTCGGGGCTGTAGTCTATGGGCTAAAGTTGTGTTTGCTGTTGACGAGGGCGGCGAGGAGGAGCTGGAAAATGACCGGATATCTTGAAAGGCGAGCTGAAGTTTGGATTGAAGGGATTTACAAACACAGTCAATGGTGGCCTCTAGTTTTCGCCATGTCCACACTTTTTTCAAGGAAGATTTACTGTGTGGACGATAAGATGCTGGGCTGTATTATAGCTCCCTATATAACGCATCCGGCGTCATCTAACAGCGCGTCTGCATCTTGTGGAGGCTTGCTACGATCAATTCGCATATGGAACCAAGTTTCTCAACTTGTGATTTCGAGGAGGATGCATCACGCTTCCGCCCCTACCCGATTCTTCGACGCGGTACATTATTACGCAACCCGCCGCAAGCCAATTCGACCTCCTCCGGACCATCATCGAAGGGCTAATATGTTGATATATCAATTAAATCCTCTTTCCTGTTTGTTCTTGAAAATTTTCAGGAGTATCCCGCCGGTACATCTTCGTCCCTGGGAGACCAGAACAAGCTCGCATGGCCCTGTATCAACCAGGCCTCGATTGGATATACAAAGAGGTCGTAGAACCCGCCTCCGGTACATGTACGTGGGGAGAAAGTGGATTTGAAATGAGATTTTCCCTATGTTATTTAGAGGGAATTATACAGATAATTATCCAAACAAATATTCCATTATAGAGCCGTGAATATATTCCGAGTAATCAACAGCTTTGGCGGAGTTGGCTACTAACTAGTTCTTTTTTCGTTTTGGGCTCCTTTCTTGAGAATACTCAGGTTTATGTATCACGACTTGTAAATACGCCAAATAATGGAATTTGATGGCTCTTTGAACATATTCCTGTTACTTATGGTCTTCTATCAGTGGTGGTTGCCTGGAAACACATGGATCTCCAATTTTTGGCGTGTGGAAGCTGATTAAATAAATACGACACTGCTTGGAACTTCATCAGAACATCTAAGAGTTCACCCTCAACCGTACCACCATTCCCAACCCATCACCTCCCCTCCCCCATCCCTCAAAATGTCCAAGATAGTCCACATATCATCGAAAACTCAGTTTTCGGAGCTTCTCTCATCGTCCTCCATTGTCATAGCAGATTGTAAGTTGTTCTCCCTGGGCGAGGAATCCGACCCTCCTCTCAACTACCCCTCCATGCTCCTCCCAACACTTCCCCGCCACCACAAGTCGCAATTTATCGCAGCTTGCCTGGATAACCATAATACCAATAGCGCATAGATGGGGAAAGCGACTCGCATCGCATCGCTGACACTGTTTATATTTCTTTTTAACCCACAGTCTATGCGGACTGGTGCGGGCCATGTAAAGTGATTGCGCCGCTTTTCGAGAAACTAGCAAACCAGTTCTCGCGCCCGAAGAAGATATCTTTTACCAAGATCGATGTCGACGCGAATCAGGATGTGGCAGCAGATTACGGAGTCAGTGCGTAAGTTACAAAGATGATGTTCTCTTTCTTCCTTCATTTCGTGTATCTATCGACATCCTCCAATGTCCACCCTCGGATTCAGGCTGCCTACAACTGCGCCAGCTTTTATTATATACCCTGATCAGGAAAGACTGACGGCTAACTCTGACGTGGTATGCCTGGGGTTGTCTTCTAGCATGCCTACGTTCCTAATCTTCAAAAACGGCGCCGTCGCCCATTCAATCCGCGGCGCAAACCCTCAACTCCTCACATCCAAAATCAAAGAATTCGTCTCGAACGTTGGGTCCAATGGCGCAGAAGACGCTGTGGGCGAGGCTAGCGGCAGCGGCTCACAATGGTTGGGCGGGAGCGTTCCAAAGGGCTACTCAGAGCTCTCTGGCGAGATTGAAATCAAGGGCATAGACCTTCTCAACTGCGACAACCAGGTCGGATCTGGGAAATCGCTATTCGCAGCGGAGAAGCCATCGGGATTCTCTGCGGCTGGGAGTAGTGGGAATGGCAAGGATAAAGCCCCATTTACATCCGACTGGGTGGAGAGCGACACGGACGAGCAGCTGATGTTATACATGCCCTTCCAGTCGTCTATTAAACTTCATTCGTTACAGATTACTTCTCTCGCATCTCCCGGAGGTGATGCCGATGATGATGAGGTGCCAATGCGACCTAAGACGCTGAAACTATATACCAATCGCACGCATATCATTGGGTTTGAAGATGCGGATGAGGACACCCCGACGCAGGAGATTGAGTTGACACCACAGGATTGGGACGAGAACACGAAAACGGCAACGGTTGAGCTGCGGTTTGTCAAGTTCCAGCGCATCACGTCGCTTGTTGTATACTTCGTAGACGGAGATGGGGATGGAGAAAGGATCCGAGTGGATAGGGTGAGGCTTTTTGGTGAAGCTGGGGAGAAGAGGGAGATGGGCAAGCTGGAGAAGATTGGAGATGAGCCGGGAGAGTAAACTTGAGAGAGGTGTCTGTTGTTTTTTTTAATAAAGCATGATGGATGTCTTGAAAGATCGCTTGTTTACTTCGTCCTGTATCAACATGCGTTCATCGAACCTAAGTTTTTTTCTAGAGTCGCGAGGCAATGACAGTAATGAGACACGAATCAGATGTTTCATTCATTCAGTAACTGTATTTTTTATATATTTTTTTTACTAATGTAAAGGCTCAAACACTAAGCCTCGATCTACTTGTATAAACCGGCGGGTTGTCCTGGATAGCAAACGTGCGCTTCCATAAAAGTGCATAGAACAAGCATCCGAGCTAAATTTTCCGTCCGTCAACCGCTCCCGCTCCACAGGAGAGATCCCGCACCGGATTATCAAGAAGAGAATAATCAGGGAAATAAAAAGAAGGAAGATTTGTTCGATCCCAAACCAAATGGCCATTTCCTCAATGAGAGAGAGGATAAGTAATAACAAACGACCAGTAAAGTAAGAACCGACGTGCAATATCATTGTTCTGTGACGCAGCCGACACCTAAGGATTTTTTGACTCAATCAAACATCACAAATAAAAAGCGCACAAGCCTGCTTCTTTCAAAGGAAAAAAGAGCATGGGGCTTTTTGATGTCTAGGCAACACGGGTTAAGGGCTGCGTCGCCGCACGAAGAAAGGAAAGAAAAAAAGAAGAAAAGGAAAAGAAATGATGCTGGGGAAGACTTTTATATCGGTTTGTGTGGTGGGTGTGGCCGGAAGTATAGTTTTTCCGGCATGGCTGCTTCCCGTTTAGCGGGTTTTCATACAGTTGCAGCTGTAGGCCAAAAATATTTAATATTAAATCTTTGTAGATGAACATACAAGACGGGTTGATTTTCACGCCCAAGCCCTTTTGATCTCGCTGCTTCTCAGCGTTAACTCTTTCAATTCCAACATCATTCCCCTCCATGGTTGAAAAATTGTGTACATAAATGAAAACTAACCGTGTCTGGTTACTTAGAGCCAGGCGATGACGTAATCGCATACAAGCGAGAAGAAGAAATATTTAACATGTCCCACAGTTATTTTAGCTTCTTTTCTCTCTCTCTCTCTCTCTCTCTTTTTTTTTCTCCCTCCTATGGCCAATGATGAGTGATATGCGACTACGGTCGTGTATCTTAATCACAAATATAGGAAGAGGATGAATGCTTTCTTTCAGGAGCTTGATATCAATTGACACACTCTGAGGCCTTGATTTGGTGATTGCATTCCAACCGCTCCATCAAATTGGCGCCGATATCCATTTGCAAGGAATGATTCCTTTCTCTCTGACTCCTATTCTTCCTTTGTCGTGAGCAAGCTGGTATATCTTTATGATGACAACTGCCGTCTTGACGAATCTCGCATTTACTGAAGCTATTTAACTTATAATTTTGATTTCCCTGATGGATTTTGTGTTCGTTGCCAGGCGCGAACTTGCAACTCATTCCATCGTCGGCCAGAGCGCTGCATATTTTTTTTTTAGCTTTCCATTTTAAAATTCATTCTGAGAAAACAATCTTCTTTCCACTTGATAACGTACTTCTTCTCCTTCCTCTAGACCTGGAGTCAGCGCCATCCTATGCCGATGTTTTCATCCCCAAGCTCGCAAGAGAAGGCATCCGGACAAGAACATGAGGCATGCAACACTGTTGAACATCCAATGTCAACTCACCTCAACCCACGCCCAACCCTACTATCGGGATAGTGGGTATAGATGTCTTGCATCAGCCTTGTTAGAACTTGACCAAATTATCCGTTTTGGGGTGGTTTAACGATTCAACTGTTCACAGGCTTGAGGGAGACGTGGAGGATTTGGATGCCGGCAGAGTCCCAAAGAGCCAGCCAGCCAGCTAAACTTTTTGGGAAATTAAATTAACAGTTGCAGCATCTGGGACAGATACTAACTAAGCTGTTCCTTCTGAACGCCATCGGGGAGCTTTTCAAAGGGACTAAGGGAACACAGCTGCTTGTTCACGTTTGTTTGAAGTCACCGCCTGGCCTGGTTTTATCCCATTCAACATGGGCTCGCCGTTTGCGATGGTGGCGCTTATTACATTCATGAAACAGATACTAAGGTGGCGGTGTAGATTAATTTTCATTCTAGAACCGCACGTACATGATGGTAATTTTCACAATTCCCGTTTCCAAAGCCAGGTTTATCCATCCATCCATCCACCGCAGAGCTTATTTTTGTCTTTCAGAATTGCTCCAATAGCTCCTCGAACTTTTACTTAGCTAGGAGCGTAACTGGAGATCGCAAATCTCTGCCCAATTTTCTCTGCTCTAGTCCAACGGCTTGTTTAACAAGTTATTGGTAATGCCAGAGGTTATTCCTGCTATAGCCATGCTCAGTTATGCTCTCAACGTCCACTAACACTCACTGGCATACCACCTGCCCAAAACTTTTGTCTTTCAAGTGACTAAAAGCTGAGTTATCTTAGGCTTCTATGGCGTATATTCTGTTCAGCAATCTCTTTGCTTCAATACCCCGTGTGGTTGTTGGTCAACTTAGCTTCATGTTCGTCCAGTGACAATATGGCTAAAAAGCTGTCCCCGCACCGCGAACATGCTTGTATAAGATACTCCCGAGTACCAATATGCCCTACTTCCAACCGTAGGTGAGATATGACTTCCATAAAGTTCCAGGCCATCATGGAGTTTCAACCACCGGTTGGGATCAGTATTAGTCCTGTTACCGTGCGCTTGACGTGCTTAATTACATTCAACTGCATGTATCATATCGATGACGGGAAATGAAGCCAACATATCCAGATTATAGCACTGAGACTGGAATATTAAATCATTGTTTTGTCAGTTGAAAAGCAGTCTTGCGAACTTCAGATCTATGACCTGAAGACTGGGCTTCATCAACAAAGTGCGATATCTTTTTTAAAAAATTTCCCATTTCATATCATAGCAGATAACAACATTGCATAAATTTCTCTTCATCATTTAACCATCCCGGCACAAAACAATGTGCTGATGTGAAAGCTCCTCACCACCTATCTATACAATGCCCTCTCGCCTTGTCACATACAATATGGTAGATCAATCACCACAAAGAGGTCCGTTTCTAATCCTAATGATGCTTTCTTCTCTTTCGGAATGAATCAACGCAATTCAGAGGCGGAAAAAGAAGAGGATCTCCGAATACGTCTCGCTAGAACAATACTAGTCGGAAGAATGACCTCTCGCGGCGCTCACCGAATACTAGGCACAATCATCACAACAGAACTAAGAAGTTCAAAGGAACACTGTTGCCATCCTCCTTGGCGCGAAATCTGAATATTTTCACTTAATAGAAGCCCGAAGCCTCCGGCCCTTAGCTACCCCAGATAGCTAGAGCGTACCGAATCTCGGACATCGTTCGTTGGTACGAGGTAGATTTGAAGCAAAAGTGGAGGAAGAAAGTTAAATCAAATCAGGGCGAACGCATGTGGTATGCGCCATGAATCATGATGGAAGATCGGAGCAAAAAATGGAAAAGGAAATGTTTTATGGATCCCATCGGTGATCCCAGGCCTGAAGGAGCAAGATTTGATTGAACAGGGACAGCGCCATACTCCAAGGTTCCCTCCGTGTGGAGCAGCACAAGGTTCAATGGAATGGTCAGCTATCTTTTTATGGGGAATTTGATTTAAACTTCATCAAAGAGAAGAAGAATATGAGGCAAACAAGCATTGTTCACGAGTCATGAATCAGCGAACACTGTCGGTGCATCTCCTCAACAGCGTGTAGTGACTATCTAAAGAAACTCAATAAACGAACCCTCCTCGGAGCCATGGAGAGAAGAGAAGCTCCTTTTCCTCGTCTTGTTCTCCAGCCTTTTCGTGGTATTCAAATCTGCATTATTAAACGCAGCGCGGAGAAAACAATGAAGCAACAATTCTGCGGAGACTGCGAAGAGTGCAATTGATTATGGGACGCCACGGCGGGCTAGACTAACTGCGCTGATTGTAGTCTTCAGTCTTCAGCAAACCTCAAAAAGCCACCCATGTTGTTGTTGTTGCTGTTGTTGTTGTTGCAGTCATAGTTGCTCTGCTGCCAAGGAGGCAACCCGCGACAATCCTCGGCTCAAATAAACTTTGGATAAAGCCAAGTATGTGGGGATGGTTGTGGTGTGGTGAACCATCGTTGGTGCATCATTTGGGTTTGCGGGGAGAATCAATTCCAGAGGCGAGATAGGACAAGCAAAAGCGGAGCAGAATTGAATGGCGGCTGCTTTCTGCCACCATGGATTTGGAGATAGACGGACATAAATTAGTCTGGTGTCGCTCGAGTCTGGGCCGACGGAGTGCTTTCTGTTGCGGCATTGCTACACTGCGACCTTCTGAGTGCCGGCACTTGTCCAAGATGATCAAGCAATTCGCCCGGTGGGGAGGAAGCGCAGTGTTGTTCGGTTATTCTGGGGATCTCACATGGACGCGAACACTCCATCCATCTGTCCCAACAGGCGAACTCTCAAATTCTCGAAGAAGCCCTCCGAGGAATCTCGGGCCAATGATGGCAGATATGGACATTTCGGCCTGGCCCCGCTCAACGCCACCTCTTCGCCCGGCGGTCCTTCTCCAGGAAATGCGTCCGTCAGGAACCAGGAACCGTTTCAATTGCCTTGGTTGAGCTTATGCTACGTCTAAATTTAAAATACTCGATGCTTGCATGGACCGTTTGAAGCATAAATGGCCTTTCCAACTGGCATCGTGCCATCTTGTTATCATTATTGGATGAGAAATTCGCAATTCATGCCACTGGTTATCCCTCGGCATAAAATGTTCATTATTTGCTGGAAGTCTGTGATCTCTATGGATACACTACACTATTCCTTGCATTCATGCAACCGCAGAACATTTTAGTTTGATTCCGGCCGGGCACCAGACATGGAAAGATTCGAAGCTTCTTGCCAACAAACTCAGGCCGAAAAAAATGATGTTTGACTATCGGATGATAGGCTGTGCTGGACGGATAGTCATGTACATGGTGTGAATGAAAGCCCCATTTGTGCATCTGAACGAAATTCTCCACAAACTTTTTTTCATTCACATGCCAGGAGACCGAAAAAATGGTCAGCCAACTGAACAAGAGTTTGTGACAGACCAGCGGAACCCAAAAAAAAGGCCGTTGAACTTTATTCAGAAATAGTCGAGACACTTGCCGAAGCCAGCCTTCCCCAGATCGTTAAATCCTCCGGTTTCTCACAGCGTTCGGATAGAAATTAAATCCTGATAAAAATAAACAGCGCCATTGCTCCTGCAATTTGCAGGAAAGCAAGACGGAGATTATTCCCACATGGATGGTGGGGGTGTACTGCGTAAGGCAAAAAATAAAAGTCCAACAAAATATCCCTGCTTCGGAAGCCTGTGCCTGGGAACTTGGAAGGGAAGGCCAAAGAAACTTTTGCTGTCCACCCTGCACTCGACGACTTCCCAAGTTCTCAAGTGCTCGAGATGCGTTGCAGTGATCAGCAACAGCTACATGCACGATGCCATTTTCGCTCCAGCCCGGTCAACTAGCTCCAAGACATGAATGCACTAAAGGGCCAAGGCCAACGTGAGCAAATCAAGTCTTGAGCTAAGGAACGGGAAATGGATGGCATGAAATCGAAGGTGACAGCGGATTGGCCCGCTATAACTGGTGTGTTTCATGTTCGCCGGGGTTGACGCTTGGCCGGTGGCCCTTGGGGCGCGCCACTGGACGCAGACGGCTCGGCACGGAAAGGTTTGACCTGGATTCCAACCACATCAAATTCCTCTTGGATTTCGTTAAAATTCCCCAGAGGTCGACTTGCCGTAGCGCGCCAGGGATTGCGACTTGGCCCAAGCAGACACATCGGCCATTCTGAGGCCAAGGCAGTAAGGCCTGAGTTCGGCAGATTAACTGCCAAGCGCAACTTCAGAAAGCAAGGAGAAGTCATCAGATGCATCAACATGAACATGAAACTTTTCCATCCTCACCAGGAGATACACCAACTTGCTTCTCGACGTAGTTGAAAATTTTCTGTTGTTGCCGAGCCAGGCAACAACGTCCCTGATGAAGTTGGAAATCATCCGGGCTTGATGAATAAGTTCCTTGTTCCTGCTCATTATATGCATAGCGGTGACGAGCTGGTGCGTCAATTTATGCGTCCAGGAAGACGAGGTTGTTCGAAGTTCCGACCGATTCATATGCGCGAAAGCAGGCAAGACCTTTTTTTTTTTTTCTCTGGCGGTGTGCCTGCTCGAAACTGCGGTCTTGAACATCTAGACCACTGATCATTAAGCCCATGCACTCGCTCTTGAAATGAGGGTTGTTATTTCTATTCCATTCAGTATTTGCGATATTGGACACCACTCTCAGTACGTATCACGTACCTATCCCATCCTTTTGCATGAAAGCAGAGGCATGAAACAGTGATGAAGAGTGTACATTTATGCATAGGCATGCATACACTGCCCTACTGCGTTTCACATCTCTCTGCTCGATGATGTCGGTGATTCAATACATTCATCATCGATATGCGGGTAGGATACAATGAATCCAAAAATAAAAATGACAAGCGCACGAAAAAAGTACACGGCCAAGATTTCTTTCAGAGATCGAGATCTTTGTCCAACCCTCATACATACATACACCCGAAAACCTAGCTGCAAGGGCTGCGAAGCGCATTGTTATCTCCTTGGTCAATGCTGGATCTATCAATCAGGGCAAGGAATGCAGTGGGACATTGGCGCGCAGAAACTGCCCAACAAATATGTGCCCAATTTGCCCTTCTAGCCCTGAAGTTCCCGCAATTAATACATATCCCGCACCTACGAGGGGGAATTTCTCACTTCCCCCCGCCC
>QGQJ01000901.1:0-30233 GCA_003206725.1 Blastomyces emzantsi
GGGCGGAGGGGAGGGGTTTAGTGTTGTTAAATAAAGGGGAAGTCAAATGCCATGCAAGAGGAGGTGAGGTGATGATCAATTGACCAAGAAACGGGGATCCATAAGTAAATTAAGAAAAGAGACGAACAAAACCGACAGCATGATGATGATAAATAATATGAGCGGGGATGGTTCATGCCATGCAAAAGAAACAAAAAGCGTTTCTGTGCAGGGAGGGAGGGGAAAGAAAGAAAGTAAACAAAAGGATGAAAAGGGAGAGAAAAGTGTAACCTTATCTAGTTAGTTATCTACGGGGAATGAAGAATGGGAAAAAGTATAACATAAAAGTAAAGGAGAAAGGCACTCCCCACAACAAGCATGGGGAGGGAGGGTGATGGGAAGGGGACAATGTGGCGCAGCGGACAACAACGTGGTCGCTCTGGAGGTCCTTCTTTGAAACAATGGGAAGTCGTGGAAGTGGAGGAGGACGAAGGGGTGGTGTTGGATTGAGATATCATTTCCGACTTGTCTCGTCCAAAAAAGTATCCAGACAACGTCTGCGCATGCCTAGGGATGCCACGCCACACCGCGAGCCATCACCCAGCATGCACCGTCCCGCCTCCGGCTACACCTTTGCCTGATGTGGTACCCCCCGCGCCTGCTCTAGGTTGATTGCTGGCGGGTACTGCTTGTTTGACGGCATTGGGTGGAGGTACGGGAGGAGCAGCGTGTGCGTGTTGTGCTGAAACTTCGTCTTCGTACTCATCGCCTATATAATTATCATCAAACCCTCCTCCTTGGCCTGTGGGGTCGTGGTCTCCCCCGGAGTGGTGTGGTCGGTCATATCCTTGCTGATGTGCTGCTGCCGATTGCTGTGCATGTGCAGCTGCGGCTTTGGCAGCATTCTTGGTTGCCTTTTTACCCTTTCGACCTTTCATCTTAGCCTTTTCGAGCAGCCTCCTTTTCTCTGCTAGTCGCCGGCGCTCCTTCCGGTCTTTAATTTCATACTGTCTGATCAACGCCTCCGGCGGCCGGCCAAATATACTTTCATACTCGCAGAACTCGCATATCCAGATCTCGTCAATGTTCGGGGGGTGGTGGAGGTTTGCGTATTGTTGCTGTAGCCGACGTTGACGAGCCGCCAAGGCATATATGCTTCCAGGGGAGCGTCGTGATTTTTTGCCCGCAGTGGCATTTTGTCCTGCGCTTTGTGACGGGTGTTGAGCTTGTGCCTGGCCTTGGTGATTCGTTTGAGACGCCATGTTCGGGCTCGTCTGCGTCCCCTGCGTTGAGAAACCCCTTTGACCAGGTGCCATTGTGGAAAGTGGCTGGCTGCCCGCCCGATGTTGCTGTTGAATTGAATAGGAATTCTGAGTTTGCCAGGCCATGCCTTTGGATGAATCCGATTCGCAGGTGAAGGTGAACTGTGTCTTGGTTGGAGAGGACTTTCTTGTCTGGTCTAACAAGCTCGTATTATCTTGTCCCTGTGGCGCTGAAGAAGAAAGTGCGGCCGCATTGGCTATTGCCGCAGATATGATTCCTTGGTCAGAATGATTCGGGTATTCACCTAGGATTTTTTGTCAGCAATTGTTTTTTCCAGTTCTCAACAATGAATATTGTGGTGAAAGTCAAGCTATACCAATTGATTCTTGTCCAAGAGAAGTTGCCACTTCCTTGCGTCCTGTTGGGGGTCGGCCTCCCAACCAAACATTCGGGTTATGGGCAGCGAGAGGCGTCCTTCCGCTGGCTGTACGGCCAGCATTCCGCCCATAACGCCCTCGTCCGGGCCCCGATATGCCATTCCCCGCAGGCGAGGCGGGGTTACCAGTTCCGTAATAAGAGCCAGTACCGCTCCCGTCATCTAGAGACGCAGTACTCCCACCATTCGACGAAATGCCCATGGTCATCATATCCGCAGATAGGTTCGAATGGTTTCCAGGATTACCGGACGTGGGAATTTTCCTTTTCTTTTTATTGTTCGTGTTCTCAAAAGCATCATAGCCGTCGGGCCCAGACGAAGACGTCTTGGTCGGAGTGTCTTCTAGATGCTTGGCGTATTTCTGGCGGGTTTCGCCCGTGGGGGACAAGGACGATCGATGAAAACCTCCGTTCCGACGGACAACCACGGGGCCGTCTTCATCACCACTATCTACGCCATCATCATATGGATGGTGGTGGTCGCCTTCAGGACTCTGTTCGTGTCCGTAATTAGTTTGTTGCACATAAACCTTGGCATCGTTAACGACATCGCCATTCCCAGAATATGAACCATAGAAAACCTGGGTGGCAGGCGGGGCAGGCGGGTAAAGAATAGACTCAGCAGCCTCGGGGGATAGGCGAGAGCGGATAGGGCGCTTCGGTAGGGGGCGGATCAAACGATCTGGAAACACTGGAGACGGAGTGTCAGGAGCGGAAGTGTACGTCCCGCCTACGTGATGACCGCATCAGCATCCAAAGATCACAAAATTGTAGTAAGTGAATTTGTGGTTTGTTTCCATAAGGCTCCCCGGGCCAGGTGGAATGGGAAATTATTTTTTATTTTTTATTTTATTTGGGTTTTTTTTTTATTTTTTTTTTTGCCCTTCCCACCAAACCACAAGACAGCACATCACGGCCACCCGAATATCAGGCATACGGTGGTCAACTAGAGTGGAGGTGACATACTCAGTGTAGCAGCCATTTTCCAACCTGGTGAATCCAAGTTCAGATAAGATATCCAGGTTTGCTCGGTTTCAAGATGCCCTTGTGAAATTGTGTGTTTCGGGGCGGACGATTTCAGGTTGGAACTGGGAGGGGGAAGTGTGGAATGAGAGAGACAAGCCAAAATCGAACTGGAGAGAGCCACGACGTCAGCACATAGGTTCCATAGAACTTGAATAACCCAAGGTCCATCCAGTAAACAGATATATGCAGAAAGATAGCCCTGTGTCCTAGCAGAGGAGAGATCGGAGAGAACTTGCCCAGCACGAAGAGGAAAGATGAGATGACAAATATGGACTAGGGATCCACAAGTCGACGGGCAAAAGGGATGCTGCTGGCCTTGGGTGTATATATAAATGCGTATATATATTTCCAATACAGCTGAATCCAACAAGCGAATCGACGGGGCGTATAATCGAGACAGAGATCCTTTACAGGCAGGGCATAGAACTGGCGAGCTGTGGTTGTCTGTACGGGGGGTGGAAGCGTGGTCGTCGTGGTCGTGGTGAGGACGATGTAATTGAGTGTTGAGCTTTCTGTCGCTCGGAACCCTTGGTCGGTCCACGGTACATCGGGCAGCCGCACTAACCGTTTTGGGAAGGCCCCTCAGAAGCCCTGGAGCGGGAGGTCCATCTCGAGATTCAACCCTGGCATCATGTATGGGAGATGCTTGCAGGATTTGGTTATTTGATTCATCGGTTGGGTTCTTTGCAGGTATCTAACATATATATCTACCTATCTACGTTTGTGCGCGCCTACAATCTGTGTATTACCCTGATACTCACTTCCATGCAAGTCATTGCAGCATGTGAATTGCCCCTTGTCGTGGCAAAGTTTCCATCTCAGCAAACTTTTTATCCTTCCCAGATACGTGGTCTCCCGATGCCCAGCAGTCAAAAGGGAAATGAAAATGGGACAGCAAAACGGTAGCAATGCACGGCCAATGGGGACACACGATCCGCCGATATTCCTGGGCTGGGTTAAATATTCCGTGAAATGAGCTGAAGATTGCCAGCGCCTGGGTTGGAGCCATACGCCCATACCCATCTTATCACATGGAGCTGTTTTAGATGTGTTCCCTCACTCTCCAATTAAAATCCAGATATTTGCTACACAAAAGTTGTTCGCGAGGCGAGTCTCTTAGGTGGCATATAGAGGTTACGAGGCTTGAAGGGGGGGGGCCAGTACAACTTCCCATGTCCATTCTTTTCTAGCTGAATAAGAGGACGCGAGCCAGTTGCTTTCGCGGGGATGAACCTATTCACTTCTTATTTCATTATTAACCGCGGAGGACGCACCCGAAGGCTTTTTCTTGCCATCGTTGCCGCCCATATAGTCCGACAGCACCAGCAGCCCGCCTCGACCGTGCGCCATCTGCAAGCTGTCGTCCATATCGACCCAGCAAATCTTCCGCCGTGCGTATGTATATAGTGGAAACCCTGATGTGTTTTCAACCTATCCACTTTGGTTGTACTCATCCGTCCAGGGCTTGAGGAATGAAATCACAGGGCTCCAAATGCTGGACGAAAGATATAGGGGGCAACGAACTCGATTTCGAAGTGAGTAGGATCCGGCACATAGGAGCTCTAGAATGTAGTTCAATGGTGTTAGAGAGGCAGCAGCACCAGGTAACAGGATCAAAGTCATCCACATTACATCACATTATTAGTTTCAATACTGCTGCATTGGCATGAGAGCAGTCTGTTAGACACGTATCTGGAAATCCCAAGATCAGCGTAGAGAAAAAAACGCATTATCCATGCCAGAGGTTGTCTCGCAATGGTTGGTGTAGACAAAGCAATTGAAGGGAGAGGGCGAAACGAAGGTATAAATATAACCCAAGTCCTTGCAGGGATCTGGCACTGGTGGTATTTTTTCACATCAGCGCAGGAGAAGTCACGGTCAACCGAGTCACAAAAAAATACGCTGTTGCAACAGCACTCATACATAAGCCTGCCTTGAGCGGAGGACCAAGAAAAAAAAAACGCCATCTGCTGCTCTGGTGATGGTGATCAATTATCACAATATGCCTGCTGCTGCGTGGTCATCGCAGCGTGAAGGTACTGGTGTCCGAGTCCAGAAAAAATAATTAATTAATTAATTAACTTAATCAATTAAAAGCGCGCGGTGTTGGAAGGTTGGCGCTGGCGAGGGCGCGCGGGGAAGAGCGAAGACTAGCGAACTCTCGCTGGACCAAGGTTCGCTCTCCCTCGCCCGCTCTTTTTCTTCGCATCTTCTCCTCCTCAACCCTCACGCTAACTATCGGCCACTCCCTCCACCCTGACCTCTTCAGAGCATGTAGCGCTTCAGGTTGTCATCTGTGCTATATCTGGAGGTATTGCTCTCCTTTTTGATCTTCCTAATCTGCTTCCAATTGCCAATCCAGCTCCCCTAGCTACGAACATCCCCAAACCAGAACCACATCCCGGGCCCAATAAAACAGCTGCTCCGTTTTCACAACAACCGGCCATTCTATTTTATCTTCGACAAGAAAATTGATATTGTGACGGCTTCTAGCATCTCTATGTTTTGCTAGAAGGTTGTGTTCGGAAGTTGCATTGCAGCAGGAGATAGATCCATTCAGTCATGACTCCTCGTCGCTCTTCTCGCGCTCGAACATCCCAACCATCCGCCACAATGCAGCACACAAACTCATCCAGTTCGTCAAACTCACTCAGCCGTGCTGAAAGGAGCACGCGCTCCAATAACAGAATCTCTTCCCCTCGCAGACCCTCCACCCAACGCTCCGAGTCCACCGATGACCTCGAGCCAAATCCTCGATCCGACCTCCCACAAACGCGCCCTCGCCATCGAGGCCGAAACAACGGCGAACCAGACGATGCCCTCCAAGCTCCGGGCGATGGATACGATGAAGAAGACGGGGATGAAGAAGAAATAACTAGATGTCTATGTGGACAGCAGGACTACCCTGGCCTTCCGCTGATCTACCAGGACGCAGGCAGCGCCAGCGCCACAAAACAGGGCATGAAGGAAGACTCGACCCAGGGAGCTTCTGGATCCGCTGAGGACATGCAGTCTGATGAACCTGGGAGCTTGTTCATTCAATGCGACTCCTGTAAGGTCTGGCAGCATGGAGGCTGCGTGGGAATTATGGAAGAGGCTTCAAGCCCCGATGAATACTTCTGCGAAGAATGCCGGAAAGACCTACACAAGATCATTACAGCTTCGAATGGGTAAGTGAAAACTCAGTTATTTCCTTTATTCCGTCATCTGGGTTTTTATTCACCTTTTGGATGTTATCTCATTCACTACCCTCCGAGTAATGCGTATTTTGAGGTGTTCACTCACTTGTGCGCTCAAAAATAACAACCGCCACACTTGCTTTTCGACGCCCTTTCCCCCAAAACTACGCTGAATTGCAAAAGCATAAATTGTTTTCATTTATTTTAATTCCTTATGTACAACTCATTTTCTTTTCTTACTGTCATCTTCTAAATACATCGAAGATGTGGACCTCACGCTTACGATCACGCAGTCAAAAATCGTCTCGTTATCTGCCAGTGGTTGGCTCATCGTCCTCACCCTCCTCTAGATCCTCCTCCCTCGACAGTTCCCAAAATCCAAAGGATAAAAAGAGCCGCGGCAGTTCAGGGCCCCTCAGCACCAAGCGCCGCTCGACTATGAATAGCCGTGATGCCGCCTACGACGAAGAGCAGCTCCGGCGGGCGATTGAGGAGAGCAAGGAAGATTCTAAATCAGTTACTGATGACCTTGGAAGCCGTAGAGGCAAACGAAGTCGAAGCGATAGCGAAGCGTATGTTAACTCTCGGGAGTAGAGATATTTTATCTTCCTTGTTACCAGCTACTAACTTGCAGTCGCACAACAGGCATAAGCACGCTGCGAAACGCCAACGTACCGGTTCTCCTTCCTCATCTCTTTCAAAGCATAGCAACTCTATATCCCACCCGCCCTCAGATGACGAAAGCAAACCCAACGCCAATGCTTCCGTCGAAGGCAATGGAAATAAAAAGACTAGAGGCGTGGTTCGAATCCAGCGAGAGAGAGAAGTTCAAACAACGGAGAAAGAGCCAGAAAAAGAGACAGCCGAGCCGATAAGCCGGCGGAAGAGTCGCTCAGATCGACGGAAAGATGGTGAGTGGTTATATCGCGCTTTCACATGCCGCGATGGATCCCTAATTAACCATTCAGAAATGACAGATGAAGAGCCTTCCGAGACAGTCTCGCCAACAAAGACCAGCTCGGTGCCTCCCACTATCACCCAATCCACCCCTGACACTCCCAGCGTCATAAACGAGTCCTCCAATACAAAACCTTCGACCCGCAAAACGGGTCGTCCCCCAGCTCGCCGCGGTCGACTAGGTCGAAATCAGTATACTCGAGACCGCGACTCAGTAAACGGCAACGACATGAGTGGCAGTATCAACTCTCCTCGTCGAGGCCAATCTCGAGACACGGGAACAGGTGAATCCCCTACCGGTGGCCAACTTGGAGCAAATGGTGTCTACCTTAATGGCGGGGAATCTGGGAAGCCTAGTAAACCACGGTATATGAACCCGCAACGCACCACGATGAACGAGATGAAGAGGCGTGTTGCGGCTATTCTTGAATTCATATCACAATTACAGCTCGACTTGGCATCTAGCCCAGAACAAATTAGCGGGACAGGCGGAGAGCTGGCGCCTGCAGTGAAGGCGGCCGTAGCGCATATAGCCAATGGCGACCATACTCATGGCGATCAAGCTACGACTAATATGGCCGAAAAGGTGGAAACAAACGGGACGACGCAACCCAAGGAAAAGGACTTTAAGGATCTAACGAGTCTTGAAATGATGGATGCCCTAACGAGGAATCTAGTCAAATGGCAACAGGAGTTTGGGAAGTATGGAGAGAAGTGAATGAAAAGTGAAGTGAAAACCAACAATCTAAGCCCTTCACTATTCGTTCATTCCCACCTACACACCATACTCTACATGGACATCTGCACAAGCATTATCCTGATGCCCAACCCAACGGACCACCTTGATTACATCCCCATTGGCTCAGAAATCCGTCTCCTTCCCTTCTCGCCAATTTCTTCTTTTATATACCCCAAAAACTCAACCAAATCCCCTTACGATTTTGTTCCCTGACTGATATAAATACGGACACCGGCTTTGTGTCTTCCTCACCCTTCCTGTACTGTACGATAGATAATGCGTTCTCATTGATTTTCATTCTTGTCTATACAAAACATACAGCTAGCTAGCTAGCTCCCCCCCCCCCTTTTCTTGTTTCCACTCCGGTCGCCTTTTTGCACACACGACACGAACTTCCTCCTCTTCTATGACTATATTTATATTGCTATAACGGTGCTGTTCACTATACCCGACAGATTGAAAAACCAGCATATGATACCAACGTGCGAAGTGAGCTGCGCCAGGGGTATTAAAATGTTCCTGGGCTTTTTTATCCCTTTCTCTCGTCCTCGTTGGTTTGTTTGGTTGTGATTCCCGTTCCATCTTTACAACCGGCGCGTGTCCCCTTTTTAATACAAATGTTTGATTATTTCAGCTTTCAGCTTTCTCCCTTTTTCTTCGCTGTGGTTGCTGGTATTGGTATTGTTATATTTATCCCCCACGCATGTTTTGTTGCCTCGGGCTTCTTCGTGTTTTGCTACTCCATGTAATTGGTACTGTGGCTGGAAGGTTTCTTATCTGAGGTCTTGTCTTCTTCACCTATGATTTTGTTCTTTTCATTTTTGTTATTATCTTGGCATATATTGGGGGGGGAGGAACCAACGGGCGCATTACTTCTGTTTTGTCTGTTTCTTTCACTACTGTTTTTCACTGAGCATCTGTATCACTGAGCCTTGAATGGGCCAATGGTGGTTGGCTAGTTGGCAGTTAACTATAAATATATTTTTTTAAATTTTAAAGTTGTTGCGAAGTTCAAGCTGAAGTGGGTAACTGGAAATTTGTTGATATTTTTTATTTTCGGCTTGGAACCATTACAAGCATTCCAGGTCGTTTCACTTTAGACTTCCCCCTTGAGACCAGCAATGCTATATTTATCGCAACAACTTTTATGGAACTTGGTTATATAATACCTCTTCCGCCGGATCAGTCACCATCGATTTAACTCTCAACTGTAACCTGCTGTAGCTCACAAAAGCAGCAGGATGAGCCGCTTTGTCAGTGCGGGTTCATGTGACAATAGTCAAGAAACAATGGAAACAAGACGAGGAAGTGTGTCCATTACGAACTTGGTATGCAACAGTCTACCTAGTACTAAATGGTTCTAACCAGTCAACATCCAGTTGGGCGGGGATTCAAGTTGGTGGTGTTCACCTACCTATCTACTCTGTAGGTAGCTAGATTTCAGGACAAATCATGTTTTCCATCGAGATTTTGTTGGTGAAAGGCCAAGCTGACTGTCACGATGACCTCGAGATATCCGACCGACTTACTATGCCCCGAACCTGATTCCATGTATATCAGGAGGGAAATCTGTCGTTCACAGGCTTCCTCGGTGTTTGAAATAGAGCTTCATGGCATCCGATATGCAATGAAACTTGTAAGTTCTGGTGTCCTTCTCTAGAATAACGCTAGCTTCGCAGTTTCATGACAATGGCGACCCAGGATTTATGAAGAAAGGGCATGACCTAAATCGCTTTCGCTGCGAATCGAATGCTTACAGAAATCTTCATGTCTTTGGTATATATGAGCGGGGGTTTGTGCCACGCCTACTATGGTTATATCAACTGATTTGGTGAAATCCCAAGCTCCGCAGCTTAATGCTTTCGCCAATGACAGATACAGGCCAAGGGCGATTTTGCTTTGAATATTTATCCGGCGCAGAAGAAACTGAACTGTGTAAATTAGTTACTCAACTCATCGTTTTCCGTAAAGCGATGATCAGCATGAAGGAGATTCATAGCGCCCTAATCCAACCACAATGATATCTATCCCAAAAAACATCTTTGATTGTTCCCGGTACCTGGTGAGCATAGCTGGGCTATTCTCCTCAAATAACGTATATGCAGGCTAACCAAACATGCCAAAACAGATTCTCATGACGGCACAATACGGAACACCTGGACAGCAAGAACCACACCAGAATTGGAACAAGCGAACTCTTCTCCCTTCAAATTTTGGTGGATTTAAACCGATCCTCGAGGGTTGGCAATCAGGTATGAACCAACCACCCACAAGGTACTTGGATACGTCAATCCCCGAATTCCTTTACTCAGCGAGGAACCATCCCATCCCCATCCACCTGGAGTTTGCAACTACGGTCACGAAACATGGAGCATAGAAGATTGAAAATACAGAGGGAGAAACGAACACAAGTTGGTTTTTAAACGAGATACGCATGGGTTTGGGTAGTTAGATACACATGGGGGTGAAGGAGAGCAAAACAAGCACCGAGGCATCAACCAACAAAAGCAGACAAAGGGAATAACAAAGGAGATCATCATCCATCCGTTCCATCCATTAATAGCCAAAAAGATAGCCCTTGACTTCATGACTAAGTTTTCATCATTCCTTCATTTTTCCATGTTATTTTTCTTCAGGTCACAGTCGGAAAAATTTCGGAAAATTGCTTTCAAATGTACTGTGGCTCATAGGGAAACCAAAAAAAAAAAAAGAAAACATGAAATCTAACCTAGTCGCCATGTTAGACAAAATATATGAACAATTGAGATAGGGAAAAATGAGAAGGAAATGATATAGGTACTAACCCATTTGTTAATCTACAGACGGGAACCGTGGATAACCTTGTAGTCGACAACCAACTCGCGACCGCCATCGTTGATGACGAGAGCACGAATGCTGGCGCGGCCGTCGCTGAAGGCATCGCTGATGCGGTTGAAGAGGTTACCCTGGTCAACAACGGGGAGACCCTGCTTGACGTCACCGGTCTCAGTCATGGCGACGATGCGGCCATCCTCACGGATATCCAGGATGCGGTAGGTCTTGTAGACGGGACCGAGCATACTCTGGACAACGACGGAGGAAGAAGGGTGGGAGATGAAGCTAGACTCCTCATGAAGCTGGCGGGTGAACAGGTCAACACCGAGGTAGCGGTGCTGGCCAGTCTGGGGAGAAACGGAGACGCGGATGACCTGGCATGGGCGACCCTGGAGGATTAGTAGATCACCAACGCGGATGAAGTGACATGGGATGGTGATTGTCTCGGGCGGGTGTCCACCACGGGGTTGCACGACTCTGACAGACTCGCGGACGCCATCACGGACACGGCTGGGGCCGCGATCGTCGCTGACGACCTCATCCTTCCTGTCATGGTGGTGGAGAGGGTGGAGGATACGGTCAGCCGCACGCTCAACGCCACGGCGGAAAGAGTGGTAGTTGCCGTCGTCGTCGTAGTAACCCATTTTGCGAGGTGATTCTTCGATGACTGTGCGTCGGTCTACGTTGACGTCTCTGTAAACTCGTTCGCTGCTTCGGGGTGCGTAGTTGACTTCGCTAATGTGGCTGGGGGCTCCGCTGGTGTCGATCTGCTCGAATTGGCGGTTGTTGAAAGCAGGGTCGATCTCACGAACTACGGTAGGGCGTGGTGCGTATTCGACTTGGAAATTGGGATCGGTGCGTTGACGATACTCACGTTCAGTGATATCAAGCTGCGTTTCCCAGGCTTTTCGGTCTTGGTTACCGTAGTATCTGTTTGCAATTGATCAGTAAGATTCCATCATTATCAACACTGCCATTGGAGATATTCCTTACCGTTCTCTTGAGAGCTCTACTTCGGGATAGCGGGTTCTGGGGTATTCCTCGTGGGGACGTCGATCAGAATGGATATGGATATCGACCTCTTGATGACTGCGAGTTGGGAGTTGGCCTTCGTATCCAGTATCTTCCCGTTCGACGCGCGAAGCGCCAGTTAAATTGACCTCTTCTTCTACTCTTGTGTGAGTAGACTCAGAGACAGCGTCACTCCGGTACGACGACGGGAAGACACTGAAGGGGATGGGGACACGGGCGTCAAAGTCCAGATTTACTGTCCTGAGGTGTCCTTTCTCGAATGCCTTTCGAAGTGTTTAAGAACAATTCGAAAGACTAGTCAAGAAAAGACAGCTGTCTGGGGGTAAAAGAAGATGAAAGAGAGAAAGGAAAAGAGAACTGGTTAGTTCTTCTTGATCAGATATGTATTTTAGGAGGGATGGGGGAGGGGTGATTGAATTGATAATTGATGAGCTGGGTTGTTTGGAGATGAAGAAAGAAGAAGAAGAAGAAGAGGAAGAGGAAGAAGAAGAGGAAGAGGAGAAGCTGGGGGGATGGAAGTTATTTGTTGTCCAGCATGAGGCTGGTTGCTGTGCAGCTCATTGGCCTCGTCGCCGCCGTTGATGTCTATTGATTTGCTTGTTTTTGTTGTTGTTCTGGTGTTTGTTTACATTTGGCCGAATGCGGTTAGGCGGTGTATCAACATCCCCATTTAGCGTTGATTTTGCCGGGATCCATCGTGTCCCAAGAGCCCTGGCTGCTTGCTTTGCACATGATTGTCGCTGGGTGCTGGTATTATTTCACCGCCTCGGCCTTGTCCAATGCCTTGTCAATTTCCTCGAGCAAATATCCACAATGGCATTGTCTTTTGTACCCTCAGGCCCTGCAGAGTGCATCGTAGATTCGTAGATGGATGACTTTCAAGTCTCAGTCGCCACAGACTGGAATGCGTGTCTTTCAAGTTTCCTCCAATCGATTCAGGTGTTGCTCTCATGCCGCATATTCGCCCCTTGCCCAACCTCCAGAGTTTTCCCAGCCATCGTGGATCATCTCGATTGGGCTACTTGTGTGGTAGACCCGCCCGGAACGTGTTGCTGACAAAAACAAAAAGGCAGCGGCAGGCTCGCTGGCTGGCTGAACTTTAGGCCAAGTGTGATACTGACAATAATCACACCAGAGTCACTTTCTGATCCCGCTACGACTGTGCCTGGTGAAGCTCCTTTTGCCCTGCACTCTTCCCTCCTCAAGACTTCAACATCAAGCTCCGCAACAACCACGTCCACAAAGCTCCATAAAATCTCCAGATACGCTCCCGGACTTTAACCTCGGATCATTCAGTCCTAGCCTCCCAGCGAGGGCCACCTGCCAGCTGAAGGCTGAATGGAGAATCGGATTCCCCACTCAGTTGCTCTGTCAACAGCCCGAACTCCTCTCCTCAAACTCCAGTTTCCCGAGTTTTTTGGACTTGACAGGAAAAAGCAAAAGGGAAACAATTCTGTCACTAGGTGGAGCCTAGAGCCAGGCGAGTTCCAGCCTCCCAAGGGACCAGGCTCCCAGCCACAGCTTGCTGGACCCACCGCGGCCCCAACATCCCGTCCTTCCCTCGGCGGGGGGTTGCTGCATCTTCAGATGGTGAGGCTGGGTCAACCATGCTTTCGTTTGAGAGCATCGAAGAACGTGACATCGAATCTTCAAGATAAACTATGACTCCGTATATTACCTCGATTCACGTAGATAATATGAAGGAAACAGGTCAATTTATTCAGGACGATATTCCAAAAATGGAGAGTGACAAAAATAGTCTGGAGTCAACCTCATTAACTATATATGTATTTAAATATCAGCACCAAATTTTAAGCCAAAAGCTGGAGTCGCCAACCGAGTATTAATAGTTAGCACTCGTCAAGAGTGGATGAACTGAATGTCAACAGAGTAACAAGGTGTATGGTACGGTTGAAGACATGCATGGGAATGAAGAACAAGAGGATGAGGAAGTCGAAACGTTCACGAACCAAAGAAAAAGCTATCTATGAAACATAAAAATGGTATCCTTGACAACTGAACAAACACTAGCGAATAAATTTTTGCTTGAAGTGCTTTCAACATGTAAAGATTTCCAAATGATATCGTGCTTCCAGAAAAACGAAAAGAACGTGCAAAAGATTTTTCAATGGCCATTAAAATAAATGTACCCAGCTAACGAAAAACCAGAATAAAATCCAAAGAAAATCCAAAAAAGAAAAAAAGAAAAAAAGAATATGGGGAGTAGTTGGCTAATTATTGTTGCGCACATGGCATATGAAGATAGAGGTATCGTTTTGTAAAGGCAACACAAAGTGGTATCAGGCTGTTATCAACCGAAACATTGAAGGACAAGGAGGAAATGAGAAAAAACCTGATTGAATGAAAAGAGATATAAAAGAAGGTCCGGGGGCGACATGTTCACAATGAAAAGATTTTTTAAAAAAAGATAGGAGTAATTATATATTGCAGAGAAATAAAATGAAAAATGCAAGCGATTGTTTTGTGAGCAGCAGAATATCAATCGTGAGTCGTAAGCATAGCAAACATGGCTATATCGTGACCGGGGGCCTGGAGAAGACAAGAAAAGGAAGCAAGAAGCTCACTCTCTGGAGCTTATTCTGAACGCCTTTTTAAGGAGCGATAATTTCTTCCTTTTCTTCTTTTCGTCCGGCCCAAGACCGGCATCCGACTTTGCGGAAACGGACGAGTCTTCGCCAAGTGTACTGCTGACGCTGCGTCGATTCTTCAATCGTGGCCGGAAACGAAATGCCCAGCTGGATGACGATTCTGGTCCTGGGGGAGTTGGTCCTGAAATTGAAACGTGGAAGGTGGTGTTGCCATTGTTTGTGGCGATGTCGTTAGCTGTGCCTGGGCGTTCTGGATCAGATTCACCTTTTTCAGAAATAGGTGAAATGGGAGCAGGTGCGCTAACGGGAGCGTTCGTATGGGAGCCTAAAGGCCATGAATCTGGCCCCATGAGGCCAGGGACTTTCTCTGCGTCACCCTCCGTGGGAGAAATAGGGTCATCTGCTCCAACGCTGGAGGAATGTAGTTCGTTGTTACCGTTCCCTGATGACCTTGAGCTCTTATTTCGCCGGAGCTCGAAGCGGGAACGTTCAAGCGGACTGTCCCGCCTCGCGGCGCTATCCAGTTCGGATTTTCGAATTTTAGCCTCGTCGCTCCCTCTGTACTTTGAGCGACCTAGCCTGCTAAAAATACTCCGGTGCCTTTTTGGAAGTTGGGGAAGAAACGCTCCAGGTGCGTTCGGAATTACATTCGTTGGCTCGTTAGTGGCATCTGTAGTTGCGGCGCCGTCTGTTATAGTGTCAGAGACAGGGACCGGCCTAGCTTGGCTGTTGCTTGGGAATATCGAGCGGCGGCGAGGCTCGGGCCGTCTTAACAGCACTTTTTTGGGCATTTCCTCGTCAGAACTATCTTCGAGGTCTGTCGAATCGCCATCAACACCATCCTTACGCTTGGGGATACCCCGGACAGGACTGAAATCCGTGGGAACTAGCTCATCCTCACTCGAATCTTCATAACGGCTACGGAATGGACGAGCAAACCCCACCACATCATCGTTAGCGTGGCCAAGCGAATATTTGGATTTCGTCCCCGTATGCAGATTCATCCCAGCTTGGGCCCTTTTCAGCTTCGACGACTTTCCAAAGCTGCCAAATGACGAAGATTTGGTGTGCAGTCCACCCCCCGGCCCGCGTAGCGTTGTCCGAACTGGCAAATTGTGGTCTGAAGAGAACGGCCTCCGCTGGGGGGTGGGTGGACTTGAACGGCCAGCGATGCCAACAGAATAGCCACCAGAGGAATACGGCCGAGCATCGGAGGGGCCTCTCAGAGTGCGTTTCAAAGTATAACGTGTAGTACTCCGTGGTGAACGTCTGGTACGTTTGAAGCTGCTTGAAGAATCACTATCATATGCGGCAGATTGACTGCGGTCTTTTAAAACGAATCCGAAATCCAAGCTAGCCGCACCCGGAGGAGGATGGCCATTTTCAACAGGCCGTTTTGTGGAAGACGGGTCATTTCGGTTCTGTGAAATGTATTCTTTACTATGGGAAGGAGTTGTAGCACTTGGGGTTCGCTTAGAGGCTTTTGACCTTGGACCCTTTTGCTGGGCACCATTACGGACCCTTGTCGTTGACCTATAGGTTGGTTTCCCGTTGGGCTCAACTTTGTCAGGGTTCGCTGGTTTAGCACCGGCTGGTACGGCTCTCGCACCGTCTGACGTCGCAGAGACCCCGCCCTGTAGGCCGGATTTCGTGTGCAGTTGCTGGTTTTTATGATGCAGCAAGTCTCGATCATCCTCTGAATCTCCTTTCTTGCTGGTGGGCACCGACGAAGGTAAAACTTCTTCCTCGACAACGGGCAAAGGAGCGTTTGTATAAACAGACCCTAGTGGAGAAGAATTTTGGAGCTCATTGCGCTGCGATGAAATGTCAGATGACCGCTTCTTATCTGCTTTCGATCGAGTAGGGCTGTCTGGGGGCGGAGTGTGGGTATAGCTAGAAACGTGAGAGACGGGGCTGTCAACTATTGCATTTATGGAACCAAAGCCATCGCCTTCAAGATCTGACAAATTTTCGGCCGCATCACTGTAAATGCTTTCGCTTGAATCAGACTCATCATCATCGACGGATGGAATCGAAGAAACCTGTGAGTGAGGTATGGAGTCTGGGGTGACAGGTCTTGGTTGACGTGCATCATCAATGCTCAACTGGGGCTTTTCGTGTTCTGAAAGAGGCATTGGAGATGGAAACCCTCCTGGAATCCTGGTCCATTCGCCGCTAGCCTTCTCCTCCATAAGAGCAGGGGTAGCGGGATGAATTGAGATGACAGGTACACTTTCACTCTGCCCCTGCACCCCAGTAGTTTCATCTCCAGCGTTATGGCTATCGTTAGAGGCATTATGCACCTCGGAAGGAGAGAAGCTAGTAATGCTATCGCCTGGAGGGGCAAAATCGCAAGGGTCCTCCATGTCGTCGCTGGATGAGCTCCTCTCAGAGAGCGAATCGTAACCAGTCCCTTCGACCGACGTGACTTCTGGGGGTATCGGGTCACCAGGGGCAACAGTCATGGAATCGTGGGGGGGTTTATGTTTGTTCAGCTGTAAGATTCCACCGAAAGCATTGCCACTGGTGGACGTCCTCGGTGATGCCGGTCTATCATGGACCAGCCACTTATCATGATCATCGACCAACCCCCTTCTTCCGCGAACACTACCAAAAGAAGGAAGTGCAGGTCGAGGTTTCATGACTTCGCCAAACACATCCTCGACATTCCCATTGCTGGCATTAAATCGGTGACCATTCCTTGCAATACTTGAATACTTTGATCCCGGCCCCCATGAAGGGCTTGAGGAAACGGGCGATCCCGACTGATGAGAGGTTGAAGGCGCGGCAACAGTCCCTACCACCTCAGCCTCATCCTCGAAGCTGACCTTAGGAGCACGTTTTTTACTCCCGGCCCTTCGGCCATCATCCGATTCAGCCGATGTGCCATCGGATGATTCGCTGGGCGCTTGGAGTGATTTAGACCAGTTGTTCGAACTGCGATCGCCTGGGCTAGATTGAGGAATTGGGTGTTTCAGGGCAGATTTCGCAGGAGACATGGACCGTGGGGGTGGATCGTGAAGTCTTTCGCCGGTAGTGGAAACAGCAAGGTGGCTGGAGAAGCGTGTAGTGCGTGTCGGGCTAAGCGAATGCGGTCTTTCTTTATTTGTATCTTCCATGCTAGAACTGGTTGGACCGGGCGCGTGGTCATGGGATAGAGTCTCTGAGGGGATATGCAAAGTAGAGCCAAGATCTGTAGGTGGGAGGGCATCAATCGCAGACTCAGTTGGCAAAGGTGCGTTTTCGTTTTCGGCATCTCCTGCAATACCGCCTGGTTGTTGAGATTGGCGTAAATTACCCGATTTAGTAGACTTGTCAGTTTGATATATCTTTGGTTCATGTGCATCTGGCGGATCCGGTGTTTGTTGTTTCATGGCCTGGACTTCTCGATGGCCATAATCTTGAGCAGTGCGTGTTTTCGGTTGGTTTAATCCAGGGGAAAGATGGCGGTCCTGCTCGGCGTTTTCCCCATCTATACACAAGCCTAAATTCGTACGGCGCATATGGTTTGATAGCGAAAGATCTCGTGCTTCAGGTGAAGTGCTTGTCTCGGCTTTAGTAACTGCATGAGTAGAATCAATTTCAGACGGCTGCAATTCGTCATATTTTGTATGAAAAGTACTCGAATCCGGATATGATTGGCTTCCTCTGGCAGTTGCCGTTATCGGAGTCGTTGTAATTTTGGATGACCGAGCAGTAGCGATATGGTTTTGAGAAGGTCCTTCATCTTGGTCTCTTCCATCATCGGAGACTGGTGACTTTGTGGCAAACTTTTTAATTGGCGATTGAGGCGGGGAATTCGGACGATGGTGAGTGGGGTAGGAAAAGTTGATTGAGCTTCGACTGCCTTGTCTTTCCAGCTCTGGAAGGCTACTCAATGTTCGGGGGGAGCGAGGAGAATTGGGGCTGCGTGGACCAGGCGATCGACTCGAATCCTCGAGAGGACTAAGAGCTCGATAGGAAGGATCATGACTAACAACTCTTCGATGGGCCATAAAGCCTTGGGGAAGCGGCGGTACAGGACTAACATCTCTCTCGCTAGAGCCAGTAATTGAACCGGTAGGAGCCGGAGGTTGATCTCGAAAGGTCCTCGTGCTCATCGAACCAGAGCTACTACTCCTATAAAGGCGTCCATTTTGAGTGTGCGGTTGGGCCAGTTTTCCCTTTGAACTGCCCGTAGACAATTGCCTCTGCAGCATGCGTTTTGTCTGGACGTTCTCGACGGAGGTAGGGGTGGGAGTATGTTTTCGAAGGGCTGCTGCCGCAGCGGCCGTAGATATTGTGGCATTGGCTTGAGAGGCTCTGAAGGCCTGAGCAGCGGCGGTCTGGGCAGACGGTGACGGATTGGGATTTATGGGCTAAAGGCCATGCGGCACTTGCATCAGTAACTGGGTGACAGGTCTGCAGGGTAAAGGGGGTGTAGAAAGGGAGGGGTTCCGGAGATCGTGGCCTGGTGTAGGACGAGCGCCTGAGCTGCTCTATTCAGGAATGCAAGGTAACTAACTCACCGCGTGCGCAGAGGATCTTTTGCGACGGAACATAGCGAACGATTCACTCGCCAGGAAGGAATACCACCCATGGGGGAAAGGGAAGCTCGGAACAGTAGGGTAATTGATATCGTAATCGGGAGACAAGCAAAGCTTGCTTTGAGCAAATAGAGGCTCTGGGAAGCCGGTTTGTTGCGTCGACTCGTCAAAGCTTCATTAAGGATTAAAATCTCGAGGGTGGTAGAGAATTAGTTATTATTAGTTCTCAAGCATCGTCGCGCGCTACGATTCGCCGTCCAACAGGAAATAAGTACACTGCGCCGGGCAGCCAAAAAAGAGAAATATAATGCAATAGATTGGCAGAGGTAATGATTGTGATGATTGTGCGTGTTTGGAAGTGGGAGGTGATGTGAAGGTGAGTTGTCCATGGCAGGCAAAGCAAAAAAAAGCGGATGGAGTTGTCGAAGGTTGTCGTTGGGTCTCGTCACATTCTGGCCGGGGTTGGCATGACATCAACGGCCTGCCTATTATAACTTATGGGAATAGAATATTTAGCTAAATTAATGTGCCCCAGCCCTGTGGGTTTGTTTGGAAACGCTGTCATCGCATTTTTTTTTTCTACGATGCCAATCCTCTTGCCTAGGAGCTAGCTAGATGGCAAGTCTTCTGTGGGGGGGTTTTTTTTTTTCTTTAATAAGGCTGGTTGGTGCTTTATCTATTCTTGAAATTTGAAATAAATACACACCAGACCTCTGATATCAAGTCACCTGATAGCCACCAATAATAAATCCATCTCAACCCCCAGCTTGTATAATCTGTACAGTCCATGAGGAATAAAGCATGTTGACTATTTGTCTCGCAGGAATCCCATTTTTGTTCCTGAGACAGTTCCCCCAGAAGACCGTTGAGAGAACTTGATTTTTTTGCCTTTCGCTTCCAGTTTCTCCAACCGCTTAACGGGCTGACACATTGATCAAACGCCCAATTCCACGGATCCTTTCTTGAAGGAACAAAAACAGGTTTTTGCGGAGGCTGCACCTCACCCCCCCTAAAACCTACCACCGAATACACTGGCCATTTGCACTTTGCCGCACGCCTAGTAAAGCCAGAGGATGAAGGGGAGGGCGGGATGTTTGACGAGGGTTTGCGGTCTGTTTGAACGGGTTGGCTAAACATGCTGAATATGAAACCAGCCTGAGGAACCGGCCACCCGCGTTTTTTATGATGCGAACTCAACTCTATTTGATGATGGATAGTTTCTTACTTCCCGATACTTTTGAATTATCCCCTGGAAGTTTATCTAGAACCTACGCAGAGCTTTGGTTTTTGTCCATGGAAATCCCGAAAGCTATCGTGCATCAGCCGATATCTGGTGGTGACATGGGCAACAGAACTAATGCGGGCTCATTCCAAGTCGCTTGACGATGGCCCTGGTTAACTGCTTATCCATCTTTAGCTTAATACTGAACCCACTGAACCTGCCTGGGCAGCTTGGAATTTGCCCGGCAAGGACTGGCAGCACCGGTTAGGCGATTAGACAGCATAAGGCTGTGTGGGGTTCGATCCCATTGTCCCGAGGCTCTATCGCCCATCTGCTTATGCTTGTCCGACCTCCATATACTACAGCGTACTACAATATAGACAACAAGGAGAGCAAAAGGATATTTGCCATGTACTGGCCGGGCCTTTATCCATCTAACATACAATCATAAATTTATTAGTTTGCTAAATTCAGTTGCACGTGAATCTCAGAGAAGCTGCAATGTCGACTCAACCGCTCCCCCCGCTGCCCCTCCCACCTGGAGTTACTTCAAGACAGCTTGATACCAGCCCAATTGGCCTCTCGTTCCATATGCTCGAGGCAGGTTATACGCCTGACAGAAATCGACCCTTAATAGTGCTCCTACACGGCTTCCCAGAGCTAGCATTTTCATGGCGGAAAGTGATGCCACTTCTCGCCAACGCGGGCTACTATGTCGTTGCTCCCGATCAACGCGGCTATGGCCGTACAACCGGCTGGGATAACCGAGATTTCACAAATGTTGACCTGAACAGTTTTTCAGTAACAAGCCTGATCCGCGATGTTATTGTCCTTGTTCACGCCCTGGGGTATCAAAGTGTCAAGTGCTTGGTGGGACATGACTTTGGCGCAGCATCAGCTGCATTCTGCGCTTTAGCTAGGCCTGATATCTTTCAGAGCGTGGTCTTGATGAGCCACCCGTTCAAAAAGATCCCGAACCTCCCGAGTCTCAATACTGGTACGCAGGTAACAGAGACGTCTGAAGGCAAGCAGCCACCTGCTGCCTCAGATATCCATTCGGATCTGGCGTCGCTGGGCCGTAAGCATTACAAGTGGTACTACTCAACACAAGCAGCAAGCTCAGAAATGACAAACCCACCCAACGGGCTCCACGAATTCCTCAGGGGATACTTCCATCTCAAAAGCGCTTCATGGTCAAAAAATACCCCGCACGCCCTCACATCTTGGACCGCTTCCGAACTCGCAAAAATGCCGTATTACTACATTTTGCCACTGAACGCTACCATGCCAGAGGCAATAGCAGCAGACATGGCCCAGGAGGATCCATCCGCCGTCCAAGACTCCCAATCCTGGCTGCCAGATAGCGACCTGGCAGTTTACGTATCGGAGTTCGGCCGGAACAGTTTCCAGGGCGCACTTAACTGGTACCGGGTGTTCACCAACTCGGATCCGGCAGCGGTCCGCATACGTGATGTTGACATCTTCGCTGGCAAACGGATGGAATGCCCTATGGCATACATCTCCGGGCGACAGGACTGGGGGACGTACCAAGTGCCTGGTGTTGTGGAGGCGATGGTGACGAAGGACGTTTGCGCTGATTTTCGCGGTTTGACACTTGTGGACGGTGCGGGGCACTGGGTTCCTCAAGAGAAGCCGGAGGAGGTGGTCAGTGGCATCTTGGAGCTGATTCGCTCTTTGGAGTAATGGGGTTAACCTCCTTGCTCTACCCTGGAGTAGTCCCGAGGGCGGCTATGGATATGCTGATGGTGCCTGATTATGATGATGCTAGATAAGTCTTACCTTCGGCTGTGTATATCACATAGTCATCACAGCTGCATCCCTGCAAATGGAATGGGGTGCTTTAGCAAGATGTATCTCCGTTGGAAGTTGAGCCTACTAGAGCCTGATTTCCTTGTCTGCGATGTAGGTTTCAAATGAAGTACAAAACAAAATTCTGCCGTGAACAAATTCCAGCATATCATATATCAGGGCCTATCTGACCCAATCGCCAGCCTATAAAGTGAACGAGGGGAATCGTACCAAACCTTCTTCCACATCAAGTACTCTACTTATATTTCATTGTTTTACTCATTACTCACAACCTCCCTTCATACCTTTTCCCAAAGCAGCCGCTATATAGTCCAATAAAGGAAATGAAGAAATGAACGGAGAGAAAATGCATGATCCTCCAATCACAAACCGCGCAATCTTATCTTTGCGAAATACATATACATATATACCACCACCCACCGCCCCATCTGCTATCCGTCTGTATTTCCTGCCCCTTCCACCATTCAAACCAAATCCATGACCATCTACTTCTATGCTAAACAAACAACCTTAATATCATACATAGTAGACCTCATAGTGGCAACCATATTGACGCCTTCTTTTTGCACCAACTGGAGCGAAATGCTGCAAAACCGGTGATGATTATTGAGGATATCCAAGGGGTCGATATGAGCGCGCTGTTTTGCTCCCCAACGGACATTTTTTTTAAAAGAAAATTTAATAGAAACGGGAAACTAGATAGTAATCATCACAAATCGCGCCGTACATTTGTAGTTTCTTCGGAAATGACACATTTTTTTTTTCTGTCTTTTTTTTAAAAAAGAAGAATAAAAATTCAAACCAGTTTGGAGTTAAGTACGGAGAAATGAATATAGCAGCTCGCTTGAATGAAAACGCCGCAGTCACTACGATTGCGTTCCCCCAACTTGCAATATGTAAAAAAAAAAGGGGGGGGCTTGACCTAAAGGAAGTTTTAAAAAAAAAGAAATATATATTTATATAAATAACCTTCGGAAAAACAACCGAGATGAGAATAGAAACTGAGAGCAAGGAGTTCGGGCGACCTTTGAATGTTGGAAAAGAAAATTGGTATACAAGCACCCAATTCACCCCAACCGTATGAAAGGAGAGAGATTCCGGACGGCCCAATAAAAGTAGAGAAGAAAATGAAAATATCAATGTGCTCCCTAATTCAATCAAACGCCTATTCAAAGAAAAAAATAAAGAAGGAAAGAAAAACGCTTTGCGGAGGGAGTATAAAAAAGGGACAAACGGGAGACAAACGACTTTGAACGCAAATGGTAAAAATGCGGCGGATCAAATTAAATAGATTTTCCAAGGTTTACGTTCGTTTGTTTTTGAATGTTTATTTTTATTTTCATTTTACTTCTCACTCTCTTTCACACACTTTTTTTTTTTATAGCTTAAAACAGGAGGCCAAAAAAGCCGACCAGCAGCAGTGGCACTAGCGCATAGCTCATTATCGATGATGGGGTGGTGGAGGGAGCGCCACTCTCGATATCCATGGCGAATATGTATCTGGCTGATAAGTGCGTGGAGTTGAAGCAATTCTCCTTGGTCACTTCGGGGACGTCTTCGGGCTCTGCTAAGGTGATATCGACGCACTAGTACGGCAGGTGTTAGTTCATGAAAAGAATAAGAAGAGAAGAGGGGAGCGGAGCGGAGGGTTTATTTCGCAAAATTTAGGGGGTAAAGATAGTCAAATAGACCAGGAAAGACAGGGTGTGGGAGTAGCTTACATTATAAAGCGCAGCACCGTGTTGGGCAGTTTCGACGATTTGTATTGTTGCATCATCTCCGACTTTCAGATTTGAATTCCGCGGCAGCGGAACTTGCGGAAGGCAAAAGGTGCCTGGATATTCCTCGTTCGTAGGCGCAACTAATTGGAACGGGGCGATCATTGGATGGCTCATGTTGGGAGGAACAGTTCCATAACCCATATTTAAGTATATAAATGCTGTTTGATGGCCAGGAAACCAGCCAGGCTGGAAGGAAACGGCGCCGCCTTTAATTGGCCATTTTGTTCGATTTTGGGTGGTTGGCATTCCACCACCTAAATTAAGTTTGATACCACTCGTTAGCTACGCGGTGGAGCTAATAAAACATAAAGCAAGCATTTTTGATAAAGCATTGAGCTGGAGGAGAGTTGGGGTTAGTTTACGGACATGGATAAGCCCATTGCATTCCCGCTGGATATAGCAGCTCTGATTCATTCGCCCCCCTTCCGATACCCAAACCATCTGTCTCCGTCATATTCCCGGTGGTATGAAGGTTATTTCCTCTCCATCCAGGGTAGACGATAATGGTGTGAGCTGTAACGGACGAGGCGAAGAGGGCGACAAGAAGGATTGCCCACCAAGCCTTCAACGACGGATTCTGACGCATGATGTGTGGATATATGTGCAGAATATGGGTGGATGATATGTGGAATATCAAATATGTGTCGCGTTGGCCAAGAGCGAACCCTCGCGACTCGATCTCAAACGAAGTCGATTAAATCAAAGGCAAAGTTCGTAGGCTTATTCCGTTTCACACACCATCCGGCTTGTCGATATCGATATTGCGGTTCGGTTCAATCTGCCTAGATAGTGTAAAGAAACAGTGACAGTCAACCGCAGTGTCAGAGCCTTAACGGTGAGCGACGAGGGAGTTAAAACAGAGAGTAGCAGCTGAGAGAAGTACGCAATCGGCGCAAATGTCTTGGTGGGTTGTACAGTCCTTAAGAGGGGAAAGACGAGAGAAGACAGGGTTGTCGGTTCGCAGCGCAGCACACCCTTGGCAGGGCATCTGATGGGCTCGAAAATCGCTGTCAACAATAAGAAATGAACGCAAAGCACAAAGAAGAAAAGAAACGACAAAAAGGGAGAGGAGAGGGCCCATGGGCCGACAGAAATGGGCTGTCCAGTTTCTTTCCCCCCTCCACGATATGAACCAATCAAGGTGGAAATAGGCCCAGAGCCATTTTTGCAGCCCATATGAAGGCCCAGAGAAGGATGCATGATTGGCAAAGGACCAGAATGCAACAATGCAGCTTGTCACTGGGCGGGGAAGGGCATGCCCAGAATTTGCTTGTTGAAGGTGGTCTGCATGAGGTGCAGCAAGCGGCCCTTGAGCCGGCCACTAAAACTGCGCGACGGGGATCGCAGGGAAGGCTAGGTAAGCCCTAGCAGCACATCGGGGTGCCGTATCACACCGTCCACGAATGAGCGACCAGATCTCCGTGCTTGAAGAAACGTGCACTGCGTTCTGACTGGCCGGGCTCGAGTGGCTCGAAGTGAAGAACCAGCAGCTGCTGCATAGCAATCCCGGCGCGATTGGCGCATTCTATTCGTTCAAAGCTCTGTCCGCCTAAGCGCCCGCGCGATGAGTGATCGCCAGGCCATGCCAGGGAGGGCGAATTTTCTTTAGCGCCCGTGAGCTTCACCAGACCGAATTTCCGAGGAGAGGGTTTTGGATCTTTTAAAGGGAGGACGTGAGCTCCTTGAATATCACAACTTCCAGGGGCAGAACAGAACTTGGGCGAGAGCAAGGGTGGAAACCCAGCACATCTACGGAGTATTTTGCAATGGTCAGTTGCGGGCCATCCATGCACGGCGCGAAGGAGTCTATCATGTCCTTGAACAAAGACTTCACATCAGCAGCCCAGGAGTCCAGACGCAGACAGCAAGAGCCGTAAGAGAGGATGAGAGGATGAGGGCTCCCAGCAAAAGAAGTAGACCTCGGGAAAAGACACCCCGAAAGTCGGTGATAAATATGAAAAATAAAAAAAAATAAAAAAAAATAACTGAGAACATAGAAATCCGGACAACTGATCAAGAGTGAAGAAGTTCTGTTAGAATATTGAAGTTTGCCGGGTCTACCAGATAATTCAGTTCATGTTTCAGATCGTCTCTACGTTGTAGGTCTTCTACCTCGATGATGGGGCAAAATTCAACACATTGATGGGTAGTTTTACCAAGCCAGCCAAATAACGTACAGCCTTTACTCTGACAAGTATAGTAAGTAGTTAATATTTAATAAAAACGAACCTGGGGCCTTCTGATGCAATGGAAGAGCGAGTTTTCAATTAACCGCCCTAATCAACCACAATCCCATATTCACATCGATAGCACGCATTGATTCCGGATATAACAACGGACATCGATCTCTCGCCTCCTCACTTCTTCAAACCTTGTTCCCGTGTGTCTCCTGTGTCTCCAATTCTCCAATTCTCCAACTCGCCATCCACTTGCACACTGCTCCATAAGCACCAAGGCAACAGAGTCTGAGCGTAGAGTCAGGTGTTTCTATCTGGAAATATGGATCTACGCATGTTTGGCATAGCTAGGCTGAGCTGTATTGGTCCACTAGAGCATATCAAACTATGTCCGTCACTTCGCTTCTCGATACCGACGACGAGCCACTCTGGGCACTCTCATAGATATATCAAAACAGGCCTAGTGTGACAAATCGTAAACGCAGGTTTAAATATGCATGAAGGATACTCCGTAGACGTCGAAAAGATGCCTGCGGATGAAACAAAATTGACCGGTAAGGCTTAAGAAAGCAATGGGTAATCTTGAAAATTTCTCTTTACCATTGCGGAATTTGCCATTCTGAAGACGAAGACAAAGATAGATAGATGCCTTGAGGATTTTCTGCAGCTTGAACAAAAAAAAAAAAAAAGTAATAATGCTGCCAAGAGAAGAGGAGTTAACCATGATTAGATGTGACTAATAAGTGACTAAGCTGTATTTTGCCCTTCCCCGAAATTTAGTAGTCCGGTTGGCAGACCGCGAACGGTCAGATACTTTTGAATCAGGATCCAGCAAGCGTTGTCTTCTAGGAACCGCAGCATTTGAATATCCCTTCCTGGCCGGGGGTATAATCATCATGACGATGACCCAACCCAGTTCTCGTAGGAAGGGGAAATTTCGCCAGCCAAAACGAGTGCAGGTCCATGATGAAGAAGGCTGGACACACATCACGACCACCCACCGAACGACATCTAACAAGCTTTGCGCCCTACCTCCAATCAAAGACCTCTTGGTCCCAGCCGAGTCCCCTGATGGATTAACTTTCAAGAAACTGAAGAAACAGTTTGAATGGCACAAAAGATGCTGGGAGGAGTCGCACAGCTGGCAGGCTATGAAGGCGGCCTTGGACAATGGACTTTTGACGGGCCCTGCTAGCAAAATCGACAACTGCGTCTGCGTTGGTTTGGGGAGCCCCAGTGGATTCCTAAGAGGCGGATGGGTTGACCGCAGGGCTGTGTCCCTCTACCAGTTGGCTGCATTAGTGACGATGCTGGAATATTTTGGTGCGTTTTTGAAGGGGTGTGTCAGCATTGCCAGGGCCCAAGAGGGGGGGTGGTTGATTGACCTGAATTTTGGCCTGAATTTGGGAACTTTTCGAAAGAGCTAAGAGCTAACAGGAAGCGATGTTTGACCGGCCATAGCTCACGAGGATACTCCATCCATCTCCATCAAAGATTGCTCCGCCCAGGATCCCGTTTTCAACGCGCTGGACAAACAACTACTCGAATCTACTGGCATTCGCATCGTCCAGCACCCCACGGCTTTTACCCTGATAAATGAGCACACATTCCTATATGCGCCTGGCGCGGAGAGAGTACATATCCTGGATATGCTGTCGTCGAACCCTGCCCTTTTTTTTGGTGGCCCGCTGGACGATGAGAACCTAGTTCGACTGTACGGAGATATATATATATTTTTTTGACTACTTTTTATCTTAACGTTACGAAAAAACTAACATGAAGCTGGATTCAGGCCCGATGACAATAAAGAAGTCCTTTCGCGATTCCTTAATACGAGACGATCAATGCTACTTTCACCGTTTGGCCAAAATATACATGCTTTTTGGAAATCAAGCTTGTTTTGGAGACCCGAAGAGAGCTGATGCTGTTTTAGAATGTCGAAATACATAATTTCTGTATCTTCACAAGGGTAAAACCGACAACGGTTCACTGGTAATGCAATTGGAAAGAGGGAATCGCCGCAAACGTAATACACGTTTGGCTGAGGCTTTATCAAATATATATGGATCAATATACGCGGGACATCGTTTCGTATGAGAGCATCGTCGAACAAGGAGGACACCCGAACTGGATGAAGGCAAAAATAAGGATCCAAGCGCTCTCAGTTAATGTCCTTGCTCCATACCAGCGTCCCAAAGAAGTCCGCCACTTCTAGTAAAGCAACCTACGAATCGCTATTAGCATAGGAACCAAAGGAAAGCGTACGGCAGGAGTCCGAGATAGCAACAGGCAGGAGGCGAAGGACATGACTTACCTTGACGATTTCATCACCCGTATATTCGCCGAGAGGACGAGCCCCAACTCCATCTTGGGCGACGACGATATCATAGGCAAGCTCATTAGCTCGTCTAGCTGTGGTAGATACGCAGACATGTGCCTGAGAGTCATCGGGTGATGGCAATTAGCGTCAAATCGGCAAAAAATCGATGTTCGCATGGGACGGCTTCCGAAAGCGGGGAACCACCCCAAAAAAAAAAAAAAAAAAAAAAAAACAAATCAGTCCACTCACCATGTACCCCACCAATACAATCTTTTTCGCACCGAGGCTTTGCAAGTGTTCGTGAAGTTCGGTCTCCGCAAATGCGTTGGGGAACGTTTTGGTGATAACCTATTCATGGACATAGGTGTCAGCGCTACCTCTCAGACACTGCTGCCGTTCTCCCCTGACTCTGATTTCCCAACACGAAGCTCTTCTCCCCTTAACAAGGTGATAAATGGAGATGTGTTCCAACCTTCTCACCCTCCAAGGGCTTTAGCTCCTCAAATTCGTCCGCCAATGGGGTGCCAGTGGTAAATATAGGCGCATCAGCAGCGGTTCGATGGACGATATGAACAAGGTTCTGCTTGCCCGTGACTTTGGCAGTGGCACGGTATTTTTCGAGAAGAGATTTAATAACCACGCGGCTTTTGTCGACATGGTCGACTGTTAGAAGCCCGTTTATGTATCTAAATTTCGGGGAGTAGAGAATAAGATGTTAGATATGGTCCCACATAGAAATTGATGTATTTTTTTGTGTTTCTTTCTTAGCAAAAAAAAAAAAAAAAAATGAGATGAATAGAAAGGGTTTTCATACTCGTTTTGCGCATCGATGATGATCAGGACGCTATCCGTGGTCGAGGCAGTCAAGGGCTTGATGCCCGCCAGATCTCTGAATAAAGCCATGTTGCTTCCGTTGTTGGCTGGGTGCTTGATTCGGCTTTTGGGAAACGAGATATCGTCAGTGTCAACGCTTTCCGATTTTAGGAAGTAAAATAAAAAAACAATAAAAACAATAATTGCACTTGAAGAAGAACAGAAACAGTCTAGAGCTCCTTGCCCCTCTTAAATACCTCTACTCTTCCACGCCGCGATGTGTATGTGGGTGCGGTTTTAACTCAACGTTCTAACTCACGTTCTATGGTTGAAGCGGGGTGTTTATCTTCCTTCGGCGCAGAATTTGGTGCACAAAGATTATTCAGGAAATGTAATTGCTTATAAATTAATTTTTTTTTTTTTCTGGTTGTAGTATCGCGGTAATCCGCTTCTTTCAACCTCTAACGATCATATCTCTTTCAACTGACTGTGCAAAGGGAAGATCGGGGCAAAATGACGCAACGACGAAATGTCCCCGAAGCTATCCAAGCACGACCTAACCAACTAATGCTGCTGAATGACTAACCCGCGGCTAGCCCAGCGACCACCCTTGCGGTTTGGGGACTGACTGCTACTATGTAATGAAAGGCCCACTTAACCGTTTAGCGTTGCGGCATGGTTTAGTTGAAATAGTTAAGTGAGTCCCAGCTTTCAAATCATGTTCAACGCTGATTCCTCCCGTCTAAAATATGCTCGCTGCGACTAGACTCATTATTGTTTTCCCGGACCAGCCATAAAAACGATGTTCAACCTTGCATGTGGTGCGTGTGTGTACTATGTATGCACGACATCCTTGGCTGTGAACATCAGGGGTCGATGGAATCGGAATTCAACTCAATCTCCTTCAACGCGCTAGCTATACATTCATTGTATACGCAGTATATACATACCCAGACCACAGCTAACGCATGCATGGACTGGCTAGTAATCATTGGATGTCTCTCTCGCCTGACAGCTAACTACATCTCACCATGAACATGCAATCTTGTACAGGTACATACATGTACTGGTAGTTAGTTGACCCGTGGCCTAAATAAAACCTCAAAGCACGCAACATTCCCATGTATTGCATCCGGGAGGATCGTCGGAGCTAACTTATGTCATACTCGGGCAGAAATGGTGACGGCTCGAGTTTTGAAAGCCATGACGTTGTCTATGATGAGATGCTTTTTTTGTTCCCCCCCCCCCCGATCCTCGAATCCAATCCTGTCAGACGGCATAGGTACAAGCTGACGCTAATCTACTGACTGATACGCACGCCTGCATCTTTTGTGGGAATGCTGAAATATAATATGGCCTTCTGGAAACGCCATGATGTGCTTTATTCCTGCATTATGTCTGTGGCTGTGGCTGTCGCTGTGGCTGGTAGATTGGGCATTTTTTTATCTGAGTTCGATCTGTTTGGCCTTGCCAGACCTTGATTGTGGTCCCATATCAAACATTACCGTTTGGGGCTTTTTTTTTTTTTTTT
>QGQJ01000902.1:0-21258 GCA_003206725.1 Blastomyces emzantsi
CCCGCCATCCCCATCGAACCCCCCTCAGCGATAACCCTACTCTTCTTTAGCGCATTGCCATACCGAAGCCCCTTCCTCTCATCATAATTGATATGTGTGTTAATCGGTATATCGACTTCTACTAGCCCCGTGCGTGGTTTTAGGCGGAGCTCGGTAGGCTTCTGTTGGGTTGCAGCGTTGTAGGGTTGTGTGGCTTGGCGGTCGGGGTATTGGAGGAGGAAACGTCGGATTTGAGAATCGGTTATGTAGATGTCGTAGGAGGCTATTACGGGGTCGGCTGTGAGAGGGGTGGTTGTGTCTGGGGAGCCGGAGGCGGATGCCGGTCCGGGTGCGGGTGCAGGAGCGAAGTTAGGGGTGGCTGCATGGATTTGTTAGTTTTAGAGATATAATATTTGCGTGCGCCGGCTGATATTTCATCCCCGTTCTTCTTGTATCAAGCGGGGTGAAGGAGGCTATAACCGTTGACTTACAAGACATTGGCGGTGGGGTGGAGCTGGATGGCGGCGGGAGGGGTGCGGAGAGGATTGAAAACTGGAATGATCACGGCGTGGCTAATTCAGTCCATTGGAAATAGTAAGTTTTTCAGGGAAATATAGGTTGGATTAATCAAATTTGTTAATTCTAAAGGCCATATCGTAGAGCTTCAAAAAGGCTCGTTGTTGATATTTCGCGGTCTGTCAGTGTCATAAAACCCAGACGAAAAAAAATGATGTTTTGGTCCAAGCTCCCCCTGACGCACCCAAACCATAACTTAATATTTAAAAAGAATCAAGCTCTCCACGCCCTAACCATTGCACGGAGTAGTAGCACAACAAACAATTCACGCTATTATTCGGAAATACACTCGTAGCATTTTCTTTTACATGGAAATTATTGATGTCATAGATGGTATTTAAATTAATAAAAGAAAGCAAACAAGTTGAAACCAACGTTAAAACTCAATTGTCTAGGAGATGATGGTATTGGTAATTAATATACAGCTATCCGGGTATATTAAGTATATAGATATATATATAGAAGTCTGCATATAAAAAGGAATATGGACTGAGTCCAAAATTTTGCTGAATACATTGCATAAAAAGACATGAAAAGCCATGACGCGTAGGTTAAATAAATACAAGGGCCAGAAATAGACCATGTGTAGTACGTAATTACTCCTCATCCTCATCTTCTTCAGCAACCTATATCGAACCATTCAAATTAGCAAAAAGTACCATAGAAGGCGTGAAACCGTATAGGACAGGAAAGGGAAATAGAGAAATCAACTTACATCATCATGGAACGTCTTCCCCTCCGTCGTCTCCTTAATGACCCCAGCCCGAATACACCAATCACCAAACCTCTCCGGCTCTCCTCCCTCAACCATAGGCGCACGCCGCTCAAGCGAGTACCGCTTCAGTAAATCTTTCATAATCTCCAAAATCTCATCCTCCTTAATCGACGACCGGTACAGCTTATTCAGCCGCTGTCCATGATACCCACCGCCCAGGTACATGTTATAGGCAGCATACGCTTTACCTACAAACGCCACCTCCGCCAGCCAGGGCCGCGCACATCCGTTCGGGCAGCCTGTCATGCGCATGACGATGCTATCCTTGCTCAGGCCGTTCTCCGCCAGGCAGTCCTCGAGTTTATCGATGAGGATGGGGAGATAGCGTTCCGACTCAGCCATGGCGAGGCCGCAGGTGGGGAACGCGACGCAGGCGGATGAGGAGAGGCGCAGGCCCGAGAAGGCGGTGTTATCGAGTTTGTATTCGGCCATCAGTGTTTTGATGGCGGGGAGATCTGCGTCCTCGATATTCGAAAGAATGAGGTGCTGGTTGCCTGTGAGGCGGAACTCGCCCTTGTTGAGCGCGGCGAGTTTGCGGAGACCTGTGCGCATGGCGAATGAGGCGCTGTCTTCGATGCGGCCGTTCTCGATGAAGAAGGTGAAATGGTTCAGACCCCTTTCATCCTTCTGCCAGCCAAATGTGTCGATGTTGGAGTCGAATTTGAAGGGGCGCTCTGGTGCGAAGCGTAGGTTTGGTGCAAGCAGGTCTTCGACTTTGCTCTTGAAGACGTCTGTGCCCATGTCGTCGACTGTATACTTTAACCGGGCATGTTTGCGGTTTTTGCGGTCACCGTGATCGCGCTGGACGAGCATGATCTTTTCACAGACGATGTGAGCTTGGTCTGCAGGCACGAAGCCAAGCATGGATCCTGTTCGTGGGTAGGTCTTCTTGTTGCTGTGAGTCATGCCCATGCCGCCTCCGACGAGAATGTTAAATCCTTCCAGGTGACCGTCGGCGCCCTTGATAGCAATCAGACCAATATCGTGGGCGTAAACGTCGGTGTCATTGTGTGGGGGGATGGCAATGGTGATTTTGAATTTTCGGGGGAGGTAAGTAGGTCCGTAGAGAGGCTCATGATCGACTACGGCGTTACCCGCTACCTGGAATTTGGTATCCTTCTCATCCTTCAGCCAGATTTCGTGGTATGCGGTTGTTGCCGGGAGCAGGTGATCGCTAATACGCTTGGAAATCGCATGAACCTCCTTGTGATAATATGACAGCTCGGGAAGACTGCTGCACATTACGTTTCGGTTTACATCACCGCACGCGGCAATGGTGGTCATCAGGGCCTGGTTGATGGCCTGCATGGCAGGTTTCAGTTTTCCCTTGACAACGCCATGGAACTGGAAGGTCTGGCGGGTTGTGAGTTTCATGGTCTCGTTTCCATGTGCGCTACTAATGTCATCCATTTGCAGCCATTGCTTTGGCGTTGCAACACCGCCGGGTAATCTGCAACGAATCATGAAGGAGTAGGCGGGTTCCAATCCCTGGGCCTTACGCTCGTCCCTCACGTCGCGATCATCTTGCATATAGGTACCATGGAACTTGGTAAGCTGCTGATCGGTTTCTGAGATTGCTCCAGTCGATTCATCTAGCAGGCCCTCTGCGATTGTGCCTCGCAAATAGTTGGACTGTATTTTGATATCCTCGTTGGTCAATGGAGGCGGCTCCTCTGGTAGTCCCTCGACCTTGTCCACCCCTAAAGCCTGCCACAGTTTCGGTTCCCATTCTTGATATCCTGTCTGGAACGCATCGGGGTCCTGGTCATCCCCAAGGCCGATATCAGCTAACTTCTTGCCACCGAGGAACGATACACGAGCGTCAAGATCCTTGCCGGGTTTGTTGTAGTAGATCCTATCCTCTTTTCTGGGCCAGTAGTGGCTGTCTCCCAATGCGAAAACTGAGTAATGAATCGAAGAGAGGTCGAGATCTCCAGAGTTCTTAACGACCTCCCACAGGGCACGACCATTCTGAGGAAATTCGCCCTGGCCAGCGGTACTCGTGATAAACACTACATTTTCTTCGGTAGCAAGGTCTTCGATGGGGTAATCATCCATAGCCATAACCATTGTCTTCAGTCCACGGGCTTTGCCGCGGTTGCCTAACCGCTTAGCCAAGTTCTCACCGTTACCGCCGTCAGACGCGAACAGAATGGTTAGAGGTGCGCCAAAAAGACCCTCCAGAAGTTTGTCATAAGAGTCTTTAGCAGCTCGCTTTTGCAGAGCCCGGACTTCCGTCCCATAAGACTCCGACAGGCTTGCGGAAAACTGAGGGTGTCGTTTCATCAGCTGGGTAAGCTGGTTGTCCCGACGGAGGAATTCCTCCAACTCTTGCTTGATCCTCTCGGAATCGAGTGCGAAATTGGGCTCTCCTACTTCCGCATTCTTCGGGTTCCATCTATACAATGGCCAATAGCCCAAGTCGACAGCCTTTTTCGTTTCCTGCAAGATGGTCAGGGGAGAGTCACTCTCTTTGTTGTAAGGTAAATAAGCGAGAACCACAGAGGGTCCATCGAACTGATCGGCTTCCGCCATTGCCTGCAAGACCTGAGTATAAGATCCATACACCGCAACGGATGCGACATAGGCGTTTCCAAAATTCATGGCATAGAGACCAATATCCTTCTTTCTCCGCGTCGCGTCCGCAGCAACGCGCTCCGAGTAAGGTTGCGAGTCGATAATAAGCATATTGACATTGGCGCCTGACGCGAGGACATGGTGAACACCAGAGTTGCCTAGATCATAAGCCCATGCATCAGAGCCAATCAGCCACTGCGACTCCTTCGAGAAATACTGTTTCGATTGCAGCAGTTTCCTCGCTAGAGACGATCCGTCAACACCCAGCCGAGAAACCACATCGGCAGCGAGGCTGTTTGCCTTGGCCGAATCTGTGGCGTTTAATGCCCATCGCGAAAGCCAATTCTTGGGCGTGTCGGTCGTAAACGCGTTTGATTTGGCAGCTTCCGCAACCTCATCAATGAACCGTCGTCGACCCTCGATACGAGCAATTAAGGCACCGAATCCGTACTCCGGCGTGGACGCAATAGTGCTGGAAATTCCTGCATTCTCGGAACCAAGTTGATTGGCAACGTAAAGACGGGTGCTAAAGAGCTGGTTCAAAATCTTCATGTACGCATTCTCAGCATCGGGCTGCTTTTGGACGCTGATAACTGGAGAGATCTCTTCTGGAATTTTCTCCTTGCCGACTTGAAGGTTCTGAATTGGTGAGTCGGCCGCGAGGTTCTGCAATATGCCACGAAGGGCTTGATGGGATGTTGAAGGCTCGATATACCCCAGTCTATAGCCAACAAGTTGAGGAGCCCTGCCACTGTCGCTTGGCTGGGACAAGCTTGATAAGAGGTCCAGGAACGCTGGGCCCCATCGCGTGGTCTTGCGCACTTGCTCCAGGACTGCAATGCGTTCGATCGATTTGGGGATAGCACGAGATATTTGACTACCAACCCAGGGACGATAGAGACGGGCAGTAATAACTCCAACATTTGCAAAATCCGCTTTGCTGCTAGGGTCCGTTAGCACATCGACGAAGACGCCCGTGGAGCCAAAAACGAATACGGCCGATTTTGCATTATCCGGCCCAGTGTATTCGATAGCGTGATACTGACGCCCGGATAGCTGTGACAACGCATCCCATATTTTGCTAGTGATTTGGAAGATATCCGAAGCGTCCACCGGTCGGACGGTTAAAGGTTCCACCGTGGTAGCTGACGAACTGGTTGGAACATCAGAGCCGCTGTCACTTCGAGACGAGATGGAGGAATGCTCATGGGCAGACACCTTCGACGGAAGCGAAATCTGGGAGGCGGACAGGCTGCCAGCTTGGCCCTCGCTCCCTTCGCCCAGGCCTTCTTCCACAATGGTGGCAACACGGCCGGAGTTTGCATATAACGTATGCGGAGCATTAGAGGCTACCTGAGCATGTCGTACATCTTCTAAATCCAGTATCTTCTTCACGAGCTCCGGATCCTCCGCTGCGATTGGATTATCATCGCGCGAGTTGGTCGCGTCGAAGAAATGGATCACCCCCTTTCCTGACTTGGCTGCAAGTGAATGTGCCGTCAAGGCAATGTCCTGAGCCTCTTGCAGCGTTTCTGAATGCAAGAAGGAAAAGCCACATTGGCGGATAGAGCTGATGACGGAGTAATCGGGGAAGGAAGCTGGGTCCAGGGAAACATGAATGACGAGGGGGTAGTTTGCTAGTTTATATAGATAGGGTATAGATGGGAGGAGGACAGAGGAAGTCGCAGTGATAGCGACACGGTGACCCGACTTTAAAGGCTGGAAAGCCGATAACAGCGGATCCTCATTCTCGCGGAGGGCGCGGATCTGCATTTTATTAGAGCCGATCTCCATAGCAATGACAACAGAAACAAATTTAATAATGAATTTTCATACCTCTGGGACTCTTTGCGACACTGCTCCCCGCACACCACCCGCGGAGAGTTGGCTCAGGTATTTTGAGAATAACGAGTCGGTCTGGAGGGAAGGCTGGACAGAGAGGACAATGTCACTCGAGAGATAGGCGACCCTTGCGACTGCACAATAGAAACAAGATATATGAGCATCGAATTAAAAAAAAAAAAAAGATCTCCAAGTTCAACAAGTATCAATTTTTTGAAAAGCTGACAAAATTTAACATACCAGCCTCTCCCGCAGTTGACACCGACCCCATTGTAACAAAACAAAAATTGAAGGCGCTGCGGTTCGGTTGTATAGTATAGATAAGACGAGCTCTATATCAGAGCATAACCTCAACCGCAGTCAATCCAATCCCAACCTTCTCTAGAGCGAGCGAAGCAGAAATGATAAATAATGAGAATGAGAAGCAACAGGAAGAAGAAAGGAAAAAAAGAAAAAAAAGAAAAGAGCAGTTACTTATCCATGCCATCACGAATAATTTGCTTGCCAATTCAGCATGGTCAGCAGTCTGGACAGCCCCTTGTTGCAATCCAGCGGGGTGTGATTGGTCTGTGATCACGACATCAGTGCAAACATGCCAAACATGCAAAAGGATGCGGGAGGAGGTACCGGATACAACAACCTCCATGCAAATTCTGCCTATTTAGCACGGCACTCGCAGTACCTGGTACACGCTGTCACACAAGCCCTGCTGTCCACGCCGTTCTCGGGCGAGAGCTTGGCGGTTCTTGCGTGCTTTGCTGCTGCTGCCGAGGCTCGCCAAGGAGTCAAGGACCGCCATCCACGCTCCCGGTGGAGATCACTGCGGAGCCTGCTTGGTCTGACACCATTTCCGGCAGCACTGACGAGATCAGTATGTGTGTGACAACAAGGTTTTGGACCAAAGCCAAAAATAAATAAATATATATCTAAAAATTATCAGCACGTCTCTTCTCTTCTTTTCATAAACGCTGAAGAAAACAATGCAAGAAGCGAACCAACCCACTCTGCTCGGCGGCACATACAGTTTTTTCCTCTCCCTCCAGACCAGAGGAGAATCTCAATCCTTGAACACAATGCTACAGTAGATGGACGTGGTGAAAAAAAAAGCAAAGGAAAAAAAAAACGTCAATACAAAGCACAATAAGGCGCAGCAATGCAATGAACGAGTAAAATATATGAATATGTATATATCCCGAAAAGAGTCAAGGCAAATTGGACAGAAAAAGAAAGGTGTAAATGCATACCCACCAAGAGCAGGTCCAATGCAAAAAGAAAAGGCAAGGGCAAGACGAAATTTCCAAAAGAAATATGATAGGTAAGGCTAACTGCAATGCCAGATTCTCCAAAACAAACAGGCAAACGCACTATATCACAGCAACTGTCTTCGTTCGCGAAGATTGGGATGGAAAAGGAGGGGAAATAACAACGCACATCCACAGAAGGGAAATCAACAAGGAAGCGGTAACGAAAACATAAAAAAACGCAAGAAAAACATGGAAAAACTCCTCCCACCGGCCGTTCCCGTACAATGACAGGTACACATGTACACCCGATTTCCTCAACAGTACCTTTATAACAAGGGGAAAATACGAGCAGAAATGGTTAAAAAAAAACAAAAAGGTCAAAAAGAATGCCCGACCAAACAACCCCTTGTCATGCCCCACATCTAATATGTAAGTCAGAAAAGCATATAGGGAATGGAAAAGAAGCAGAAGTAGCAAAGAAATAAACGTAATGGGATGTGGGGAGATATTAGAAGGGCACAAAGGAAACAAGGTGAAACAGGGAAATTGGAACACGAAAATACCGCCCTCACATTCTCCGTTCCCTTCGTTTATTATCATTGGGAATTTGTTGGTCTCGTTGTAATTGTAGTGAAGTGTGTATGTGTATATGTAAAGAAGAATATATGCTCAAGTTTATATGCATGATAAAAGAAGAGAAGGGAAAAGACAAATCCGTACATGCGAATCAATGTATCGCAATTTCGGCCCGGTTTTCGTTCGTCGCGCTTAAATGGAAATATGTTCTGTCTGTTCGGTGCACTCAAACAAGGGACGTATATTGTTTTATCTTTTCTACCGGCGGAGTTGATCGATGGTGAGCTTGGGAGGTAGTGTAGTTCGCTAAACAAACAAACGCGGGGGGAAAGGGGTGGGGGGAGCGAGGTCGTGGTCATAAATCGGTGGGGAGACTGCGACAGGTCCGTGGGTGATCATTTACTATAGATTTTATGCTGTTTCCCTTTCTCATATCTAAACGGCGGTCTTAAATGTCCGCTGGCGGTATCATGGGTAGATTAGAAGCATGTGGCTATGTGATGCCCTCCCCATCTTGCCAATCTCTACCGTCCTTCCGACATGTCGTACATTTTCACCGATTGGCCCGCCAGTGATTGGTTCCGGCTGTGGTTGTTACTGTGTATTTGATGTTGTTGCTGCTGTTGTTGCTGTTGCAGCATGATCGCAGCCTGCACAGTGGCGTGAGAGGGGGCTGGTGGTCCAGTGCCGGATCGTCGACGCCTTTCCCGTTCAGAAATTCCACTCCCCGGATTATTATTGCCTGGGTCAACGCTCTTGCGGAATTTCCTATTCATCCCATTCATCCAACTATGATCATCATCTTCAAGCCAGTAGCTGCGGCACACGGAAACCATGATCCTGCCCAGTTTTCCCTTCCACCCCTGTCCCTCTGGCGCTCGGATGTTGAACGGGTTCGGGTCGCTATCGATATTGCTGAGTACGGAGGAATTGCGGCTGTGTGCTGGGGCGGAGGGTCGGCGACGGGAATCAACTGACGTCCGGGCGTGGAAGGAATATTGCAGTATGCATTGGCGTGCAAAAGCCATCATGATAAACACAAAGTACACGCGGATAGTCCACAGTGTGCATATGATGGCGATGCTCTGTAAGCTTTCCGGCTGTAGGACACCGTTTCCAAGGGTCGCGGATGAATCTGCATGACCAGTTCCGGCCGGGGCGGATGCGGATTGAGCGCTGGCTACGACACCATCTCCAGTACCAGCATCCACGACCACGGAAGTGACGTTGAATTTTGGACTGGTGAAGCCGGCTGTGTCCGCCATCATGGAACTACCGGGGCCTGACTTTGCCGGCGTATCGCTCTGATTCTGGGCAATAACGAGAAACCATGTAACCGCAAAGGCAGCTGTGTATGCCGCGTTGATGACGCTGTCGATCAGATAGAACCAAGCCAGCGCAAGACATTGGAAAGGGGACTGTAGTCGGACGTGCGGCGCCAGGACGGCGGTCAACGCTAGGCCTAGAATAGAGTATATGTACATCGACAGCTGGAAGGGAGAGAGTTGGTAACCGGTCAAGAGAGCAAGAAGGCCATAGACCCCACTAATTTTGTTCAGCAGAAGGGAGAGCGTGATGAGAGTAGCGCCGGTTTCTAGGCTCATCACATAGAGAAAGGACTGGTGAATTGAAACGCCCAACAAACCCGCGCAAAAATTAGCAAGGGCACGGCAGAACAGACAAGATAGATACTTCGTGAACGAGGGGTAATCGTATCTTTGCATATATCAAAAAAAAGACAGGAAACAAGGAGCCAACGTACCTGTGGCCGCGGAATGCGGAGGAATCGTAATGAGATGCCCATTTTGCTGGTGTGTGAACACAGCGGGCGGCGAGGGAAGCCCAGTTAGTTGGTGGTTGCAATACGAGCAACAAGCTGGTTCTCCAGCTTCCAGCGAGCGGGTGCCAATAGAGAGAGCAATGGAGTCCGACAACGAAGGTGAAGATAGACGATGGTTGAAGCTGGAGACTGGCAGTTGGTTTGAGGGTGTTGTTGTTTGGTCGCAGAAGATGTATTTTCATGGAGGAGGTGTGCTCGATCTTTTGGGTCTTTGCTGGTTCTTTCTCCGCTTGGGTCCGCCGTTCGCTTGGCTTAAGTTACGATTAGCGCCGGGCGCCAACCACCAAGCATCAGCCAGACGGATACAAGATCCTTGAATTCTCCGGCCTGTCAGCCCCTGATGAAATCAATAGTTGGGAATGGCGGGGGAAGAAAGCTCCCTTGCTAGCTGATAGTACGGAGGATTACAGCTGATGATTAGCCGGGCAATACTATAAAGAGTTAGATATATGGTGGGTAAACAGGCATAGGGGTTACTGTCAGAGCCAGTTTTCTATGTACACTGTTCTCAACGCCAGAGCTTTTCTCCTGAACAGTTTGTTTGTGATAAAATAACCTCTGCACCCTTGATTGATATGAACATCATTTATCAGAGAACCCCTAGCATATCCGCATCCATATGCGTCCACAAAGGGAAGAGTTAATATAAAGCGCGTTGTCTATGTTGTGAAGAACGCAGATCTATAACTTCCTCAGGTTGTCCAGCCGGATAAATAACAACTATACACAGCATACAAGCGCAGATTCGGAAAGGTATAAAGAATAAATAATGCCAAATAATTATAACAATAGACTCAAGGGGGGAGGGGAAAGTAGTTCAGATGAGCAACAAAAACAACTCCGTGGAGCAATGCATGAGAAGCGTGCGTAGTAATGGTAATAAATAAGCAAAAAAAGAAAAGAAAAGAAAAGAAAAAAGCAAGAGAGAGAGAATCCCAAGAATAAAAGAGAATAAGATCCATAGTCAATAATGGTGGGCGCCCGTGGGGAATTTAACTCGAGTCAACATGGATGGGAACTGCATAAAAATGTGATAGGACAAAAGAACTTTGGTCTACGATATTTCCGACAGGGGGGGAATGGCGGAGTTTGAGCGAATGGACTAAAAGAAGAAAAGCCCAATTATACAAAACAAGAGAATGCGGCGGAGAGAGCAATTACAACAAGAATAAGCCAAGCAAATAGATGCAATAGAACTGAACAAAGCGTGGATATCCTTAACATTGAACCATCCAGTAATTTCTCCCTAGCATGCGCATCCATCGTTGCTCACGGGTTGTGTAGGGTTGATATTAACATCAATCACTAAGAAAAAATCTTGAGTTAGCAACGCCGCCCAATAAACGGATTCCTCATTAGAAACGACAATAAAAGTGCAAAAGAAATTGAAAGCGTACTTTGATTAGCGCCTCTCCCCGCCTCATCATCCATGCCCGGGAGAGCCTGAGCTATCCTCCGGAACAGTTGCTTGACATTATGCCCAACCTTGGCACTGGTCTCGATGAACATGAGTCCATGCTTCTTAGCCTCCTCCTCCCCCTGCGCTGTCGTTACTTCTCGTTTATCGTTCAAATCCGTCTTGTTCCCCACGAGAACGATGATCACATCATTGCCCCGTTCCCCGCGCACATCGTCGACCCATTTGCGTGTGTTTTGGAATGACTTGGCGTTTGAGATGTCGTAGACGACGACTGCTACACTCGAGTCACGGATATAGGATGGGATTAGGGAGCGGAATCGTTCTTGGCCGGCGGTATCCCATAACTGGAGACGGACTGTCCGGTCTTCAAGGTACATTGTCTAGTGGAAGCAGGAGGAAGTTGGTCAGCCGCGGTTGCTTCCCCACACTCACAGAAACCGACGGGCGGTAATAGACCCATGGCAATCTAATTTGAGAAGAGGGGTCGGGTCCTACTTTTGATAGAAAGTCGATGCCAATTGTAGCTTGATACATGTTATCGAAAGAATCGTACATGAATCTGGTGATTAGGGAGGTCTTTCCAACTGCGCACGTTAAAAAAAATATGGCATATCAGACGTTAGTCAAAGGGCCAACCGTCCAGGGATACATGACAATGCGCAGCATGACAGCAGTTTTCACCCACCACTCTGTTCTCCGAGAAAAACCAATCTAAAAGGATCCGGTCAGCGTGGGGTTTCTCTTAATCAACTGGGATGAATGTTTGAGGCGGGAGCTTGGTGAGCGCGACGGACGTACTTGAATTTCTTAAGAGGGTTCGAGTACGACTCTGTTGCCGATTGCGAAGCCATGGCGAAGGTTGTGTACTATGTTGAATTGGAGGGGGGATGGGCTAGGTCGCGGCTTGATACTCAGAAGCGGAGAAGGGGTTGTTGGCTGGGTGGATGCAAGGCAGATGGATTTCGAGGTCGAGGAGAGAGATCGTCAATGGGTAGCTGCCATATGCTGCTATGTTCTGTGCCTCGGTAATCTGTTCTAAAATGTCGTAGCAATCGTTACAAAACAGACGAATTCAAACAAAGGGGCCAAGGCAGTGTCCTTTGTCTTCCAGAGTGCCGGTATATCCAAGTAGAGGGTTATCTCTGGGTGTCAATCTGCCTGGTTCAGTTGGGGCAAGCTTATTTAGCGGAGGCGGCGGTAAAAATGGCTAACTAGTTCCGCGCGGTTAACTAAATAAGGGAAGGTTACGGTTAGCCGCAGCCATCGTCACTGGGAACCATCAGCTCAAACACATCCAACCCCCAAACCTACAGTAGCTAGGCCAAAGGTGCTTCTATACCTATCATCCCTCCGCGTCCACCTCCTCACATCACCGCATACCTCCCCCTTTCGCTGCTACGGGCGCCGGCAACCATACTCTGCCCTTCAATCACTTCTCCAACGCATCCATACACTCCAGCCTGCCACATTACACCTTGAAGACTAACGTCGCCGGAGGTGCAAGAGACGACCATGGGTCTCCTGTACCCGGTTGGCGGTGCCACCGCTTTCCTCACAGTTGTAGGACTTTGTGAGTGTAGACACGTTGTTGCAATGGTGCTCATATTATTTTTGTCCTTTGGAGCTGACCTTGGAAAATGCGTATAGATATGCTCTTCAATGGCCAGGGTGAAGCCTTCAACGTATGACTTCGATTTACCGCAATCCTCTCCCCCTTACGTCCCGTATGCAATAAACGAGCATGGTCCCCGCTGACAAACGTTGTGAAACACATAGGTTGGCCTGTTTCTCGAGACTGTGTCTCCATATACCTTTGCGACGATAGGCATAGGCTTATGTATCGGTTTATCAGTTGTGGGAGCTGCATGGTGCGCTATCTTTCCCGCTGCGCCATAAACATTCATACATGTATTATATATGCATTAAACCTACACGGACCTACCCCTCTAACTCACCATTTCTTCGTTGTCCTCGATAACAGGGGAATATTCGTCACCGGCTCCTCGATCATAGGCGGTGCGGTCAAAGCCCCAAGAATACGAACAAAAAATCTAATCTCCATCATCTTCTGCGAAGTCGTCGCCATCTACGGCGTTATCATGTCAATTGTCTTTTCGTCGAAAATCGCCTACGTCCCCGCCGAAAACCTGCATTCCGGAAGCAACCTGTACACGGGTTACGCGCTATTCTGGGGCGGCTTGACTGTCGGTGTATGCAATCTCATCTGCGGTATTGCCGTGGGAATCAACGGAAGCAGTGCCGCATTGGCTGATGCGGCGGATTCTTCCCTGTTAGTAGCCATCTCCTCATTTTCTGGAGCTTGATCCACCCCGTCTATTTCCTGTGGTCTATAGCTCTTACTGATATGTTTTGGTGCAAATACAAGATTCGTGAAAATCCTCGTGATCGAGATTTTTAGCTCCGTCCTCGGTCTCTTCGGTCTGATTGTCGGCCTATTGGTATCCGGAAAGGCAAATGATTTTGCTTGAACTTTGCGAAACAGTCGAGCGAATTACTATGAATTCATTTGGATAACTTCGAGACGTGGAAACCCATTTCCTTCCAGACAAAGGGGATGGGGTGGGAGAGCCTCATGGCGCCAGCGTCCTCTTCTGCAGTACAAAATAACTGGCGCCGCTTTTTGATAACCTTTTACTTATTTACGGTTTTCCATTCTTCATCACCCAATGGTGAAATCGACCCGGGGCGATTTAGATTACCATTGCCCATGTGATATTTTACGAATTGAATAGACATGGAGTCATAGCTTGTTTTTTAATACGGCAAACATAGGAAGGAGGGGAAGAGTGAAAAATACGGAGGAAGGGGAATGGAATCACTGTCCGCCCGGTCTGTTGTTTTGCTATATCATGTATAGTACTTGTTGCTGCATCGGGGTATTATCTCTCTTGTGTTCTTCCTGTCATATTTCAATCCATTCCACAGTGTGGACGATTTGCGACTCACTCTTAACAATTATGCAACATGGAACTACAAAAAATAAGCCGAACACTTGATAAACGCTTAATGCCGTCGATCAGACGCAGCTCCATGCCTGGTTTTACTCAGCCAGCATAAATTCACAGCGACAAAAAATGAGACAGAAGGTTCCCTTCTGCAGATACAGCTTCCATGCAGACCACCGAGGAAAATAGTGCTATTAATCTTCCAGGTTCCTCTAGAAACCTGCAGTTCGTAAATATCGACAGTGATTGAGGTGGCTTTCATGCTACAGACCCAAGAGCAGAATGGAATAGAATCGCGTGTACTTGCCACAGACTACAGACATAAATTCTGCACTCTACCAATTCAGAGTCTTGTGCATGGTTGTTGTATCCTGTACGTAGCTAGCATGTTGCGGAGGCTCCGAAAGAGTTGATGTTGGCCAAAGTTGCCCCTCTTGCCGAAACGATGACCTTATAATATTTAACCGTTCAAGCACCGACTCTAACCACCGAGAACATCCGACTTAATACCCGCAGAGATTAACAGATCCCATTCTCCAACCATCCCTAGTGCAAACACGAACCTCATAGCTGAGGATCCTCGACCTTCACTATGGCTGACTCCAAATTAAAGGCTGCTATCCTGGTAATTTCCGATACTGCCTCTCGGGACCCTTCAACGGAGAAGGCAGCCAGCGCTCTCACCCAAACATTCGCCGCTGAAGGAGGCGACAGATGGTGTGATCCTGCAACTGTAATTGTCCCGGATAACGTTTTGGAAATCCAACGGCAGATACTCTCTTGGACAGACGCGGAAGATTATTTTAATCTCGTAATTACAACGGGAGGGACGGGGTTTGCGGTTAGGGACAATACTCCCGAGGTTGGTCATTCCCCCAAAGAGCATATCATATATAGCTATACCTTGGTTGATGGATATCAATTGAAGTCTGCCTATGGGGCAGTCTAGAAAACGCTTTCAATTGTTTATCACTAACAAACTACTGTAGGCCGTATCGCCACTCATCCATCGACATGCCCCTGGACTTGTGTAGGTCCTAATGCCCCTTATTCGCTTGGGTTTCTGGCATATCAGCCTAACTTTCTCTAGGCACGGCATGCTTGCTACTTCTTTGACTGTAACTCCTTGTATGGCATCCCTCTTCAGAAATATTTCTATCAATTATTTGAAGCTGTTCTGATTTGTTCATCACAGTTGCTATGATGTCCAGGCCCGTAGCAGGTGTGCGGGGTAAATCATTAATCATAACCCTACCAGGTTCTCCAAAAGGAGCGAAAGAAAATCTTCAAGCCGTCATCAAACTTCTCCCGCATGCCTGCATCCAGGCCGCCGGGGCTGATTCGAGAGCAATCCATGCTGGTGGTGTACAGAAGTTGGAGAAAGAAGCTGGCATCAGCACGGCGGTTGCTGGCTCTGTCGATGAAAAACCTCATCACCATCACCACCACCATCACCACGGCTGCCACCAAGGGCACGGACATGGACATTCGCATGGCCACATGGTGCCCAGAGCTCATACATCGCCCGCTGACCGACCGCAATCAAATGACCCTAATGCAGGGCCTACGAGACGTTACCGTGAATCTCCTTATCCTATGCTTTCGGTGGAAGAAGCTCTCAAGGTCATCGTTGAACAAACTCCGGAGCCAACCGTCATTGAAGCCCGTGTAGATGCATCTCTTGTAGGATCCGTAATTGCGGAGGATGTCTATGCACGCGAAGCGGTCCCGGCATATAGAGCAAGCATCGTGGATGGCTATGCAGTTATCGCCTCCACTCCTCCAGCGGATACCACTGGAAACACAAAAGGGAAATTTCCTGTAGCATCAGTCTCACATGCACAAGCAGCTTCTATGCCGCCACCGTTGAAGCAAGGGGAAATTGCGCGGATAACCACTGGGGCTCCGCTTCCTGAAAACGCCAATGCTGTCGTAATGGTTGAAGATACAGTCCTTGTATCTACAACCCCTGATGGCAAGGAAGAGGCTGTCGTGGAAATCCTAACTGGGGCAATAAAATCGGGAGAAAATGTGCGCGAGCCTGGCAGCGACGTTTCCCTGGGATCTAAAATAGTTCAAAAGGGCGGCCTAATTACCGCCGTAGGTGGGGAGATTGGTCTTCTCGCGTCGACCGGAACGCGAATGGTCAAAGTATACAAAAAGCCCCGCATCGGAGTCCTCAGCACAGGTGATGAACTCGTTAACCACGATGGTCCTGACTCACTCCACGGCGGTCAGATTCGTGACTCAAACCGCCCGTCATTACTCTCATGCCTCTCAGCCTGGGGTTTCCCATCAGTCGACCTCGGAATTGCAAAGGACACACCAGCAGGGCATCTCGAACAGTGCCTGCGCGATGCTCTCCGCGGCACACCTAACTCACCGGGTGTTGACATAATAATAACGACTGGCGGAGTTTCCATGGGTGAATTGGATCTACTAAAACCTACCATCGAACGCCAACTCGGCGGCACCATCCACTTCGGCCGGGTATCCATGAAGCCGGGAAAACCCACCACTTTCGCAACAGTCCCATTCAAACCCGCACTATCATCCACAGGCCCCGCCACACAGCAGGAGCGGGAAACTAAACTCATCTTCTCCCTTCCCGGAAACCCAGCTTCCGCCCTGGTGACACTGAACCTCTTCGTTCTGCCCGCCTTGCACAAAGTGACGGGTTTGGGCATCAACGCCCAGCAGTTGGGCTTTCAGCCCCGTCTCGGCCTCCCACTCGTTACAGCAACGCTGACGCAGGCCATCCCGCTCGATCCTAAACGTACGGAGTACCATCGCGCGATCGTAACAGCTTCAAAAATAGATGGTACACTGCTTGCGACGAGTACAGGACTGGGTGGACCTGGCGCTGGGGCGGGGCAGCGGAGTTCGCGCGTGGGTAGCTTGGCGGGTGCGAACGCTTTGTTGGTCCTTGAGCCGGGGAAGGGTGTCGTAGAGAAAGGGAAGAAGGTGCAGGCGTTGTTGATGGGAATGGTAGTTCCTGAGTGAAGTAAAAAAAATAATGAAGAATTGTTTTGTGAAAAAATGGGCAATTTGATGACCTGGTTGATTTGATTCATGTGTTTATTATTTTGAGATGAATGTGGTTTTATAATTTCCATTGAGAATAGCAAAAATCGTCATGAAGTTGAGCGAATTGGGTATTTCTTATGAATATCATTTTACCTCTATGTAGCTTCACTCTGGCTTAGTGTATTCACCGTATAAAATATACACCGTCCGCGGGTGATCATTTCATCCATCGATCAAATAGACAGAAATAGTTAACTTTGGGAATATATGCCTCATGAACCATCCAAAGAAACCGTAGATCTTCCCAGGGAGTAAACTCCAAATCGAAACTCCAAATATTAACAAGAAAAAACATCAAAATGAAGCCTGAACGACTTTGCCTGGAATGGAAGAACCCAACCATCCAACCCAAACAACCAAAAAAGTCATCCATCTTCACTACTCCTTTGCCCTTTTCCATCCCTTCTTCTTCTCCGCCCTTAACGCCAATAAAGTCCCGTCCCTCCCACGCTTTCTACCAATTTCCACAACCAAAAACCTCACAAAGTCCTGTAAAACCCAATAACTACTGTGCGCATTCAGCATATTCAAATACTGAATACTCAACGGCCCACCGCCACCGCTGATGTAAAAATCAATCTGCCCGTTATCGTTCAGCAGCGCCATGCGCTTCTCCGCGAGCTCCTCGCGCGAGAAGTCGTGCGTTTCCATCTCAACGTTGGAAGGTAGTTTCGCGATGCTGGCGTGGCGTTGGTTCTGTTGCGCGAGGGATGTGGATAGGTCTGCGGTGCTCTGGTTCGGACCCTTGGAGGAGCCCCAGCGAAAAACGCTGCTGACGGCTTGGAAGAATGAGGTCGATGAACTTGGGACTGAGGCTGGCTTGAGGGAATTGGCGAGATCTTTGTCCACAGCTGCGTTGAGGCGGTAGGTGATTGCTAAGAAGAACAGATTTTGATGAGTTTTTATTTTTAATTATTTTTAATTATTTTTAATTATTTTATCATTTTCACTAGAATTGGATAGAGCTTGGATATGAGGGGTAATTGAGCTTACGGTCGGTATCGTGCATGACGTTATAAAGATTGTCAACTGCTAGACAGCCATAAATGCCTGCTTCCCCAGCAACTCCTCGCTCCAGGTCTTGTCCGTGCGTTCCGGGTTTACCCCGATTTTGTCGCGGGAGCAGCGTTGCTACATGGAAGTTAGTCCTCTGATTCGGGTCGTTTGCCAAATGAACGAGGGATGATACAGACATTTGTTAAGCAACAAGAAGAAACCTGCTGGGCTTCCGCAGAAAAAAACGTTGCTGGTATCAAATTCAAATATTGTCTGACTGATTTTGGTATGTTCAAAATCAATATATGGAACATGGGTTGGCTGTTGGCTCAGAATATCCATTGCCATGACACTGCCCAAAGAGTGGGCAATCAGGTGCACTTTGCCAACTTTTCGAAAATCCGGATTATTTTGACACCAGAGCCGATATATTCGGTTTGCCTCTTTAACTACCGCCTGAACCATTTTCTGCTTGTGGTGAGATAGGTAATAAGGGATGTCTAGCATAACATCGCTAATCAAACTTCTTATGGCTGGCATGGTTTCAGGTGTAATGTCTTTAAGGCTGAACTTGTTCGTATCCGGGTCTTCGACTGAAGCTTCAACATCGGCATCTTCTAGGGACAGTGTCGACCGCCAGTTGACTGGTAGCACCATAATGCTTTCTAGATCAGGGCGCATGTGAGGCCAAACAGCGTCACTGTTAAGCTCAATATTGATTTGTCTCCGGAAAGCATTAATGGCATGCGTGAAATGATAACTTTCGACCCGCTCGGATAGTTTTTGGCCGATACCATGTACGACCAATACTAGGTCCGAAACCGTTGGTCTTTTATCCTCAATTTGGCAGGCGTAGCAGATAGGGCGTCGGCCAAACGACTCTCTTTCAGCAGTTTGGTGCATTTTTACGATTCTTCTGCCACTGGTGGCCGGAATTTTAACCGGATGGAGCCTATCCCAAGCCTGAGCATTGAATCCTCGAACAACAGGAATTCCTATTTGTCTTCCTTTTCGAATAGCACTGAGCGGACGTCGTCCCCGCGCAGCAGAGGGTAGAAGATTCGGTCTAAGAATTTGCGCCTCCTTGGAATCAACATATATCACACTTGAAGATTTGTACGGCCTGGGAGCATCGGGCGGCGTCATAGAGCCTGCAGCTTGATTCTCATACAATATCGACGGTATATCTGGCTCAGGCGGCTTCGGAATCGACAAACGTTTTGATGATTTCAACTCCCGGCCTGTATCCACTGTACTTTGCTCTTTTACTTCATCTTCCAGTGACCAGATTCGATGCACAATTTTCATTTCTGCCTCCGCTCCATTTTCTATGCAGCTGTTAAGTTCATCCTGCCAGGTTTCGGTCCAAGGTCGCATATACATATAGCCGGCTTCGAGTTGGTTTGCAAGGTCCGGTTCAACAGGTAACATAGTGTTTTTATAAAACCACGTGGCTCGAATAACAGAAGATATATCATGGATAGGGCTCCAATATATAGGTTTCATCTAGAGATTGAGTTTTTGAGTTAGAAAGTCTCCAATCAATTGCCCCAATCACGCGAACAAATGAGATGCCAAAACAACTTGCCTCTAAATTGGGAAGTTCCACTGAATGCAGCCTTGAAATTCCAACTGGTATAACAGCATCAGGTTCCCGTTTGTTTTCTATCGGGGTCACTTCTGGTTGCGATGGAGATAGGCGTTTCACTGGAACCCTAGAAGGGCTACTAGAGGGATCTACCCTAGAACTAGACGAACGGCCATTGCCCCCTTGGTCAACTGTCACCATTCCACCCAGCGGATGCGACGCTTTACTCGGGGTAGCAGGCGACCTTGGCGAAGGAGCTGATCGGGGACTCCTGGCCGGAGCCCTGATGAAGGGGGATCCAGAGATATTTGTATCACCTGCATGTAAACCAGTTGAAGGAATTGACCTGCCTGTCTGTGAAGAGTAAGATCCATAAACGTCATCACCCCTTGGAGATGATGTACTTCTCCGTTTCGAAGCTTTTGACTTACGGTCCTCCGGAGGGCTATGCCGTTTCAAAGAGCTTGGGCCATTGTAGCTTTGATCAGGAGTAAAAAATTGTCCCCCCGATTTACTAGATGCATCTACGTCGCCACCAGATTTCGCAGGTGTTCGAATCGGGATCGAGACACCAGCAGGCTTAGGTTGTTCATTGACTTGACGGGAAAGCTTATCAGTAGCCCTAGCAAGGGTGTCCTTATCTTGATTCGGGATTTCGTTGGCTGCAGAGTTGAAGAGTGCCATAATAACAGGTCGCAATTCATGCCTCCAGTCGCTTTCCTCGTGCTGGCTAATTTGCTCGATTACATTTCTCAGAGTTGAAACCACAAGCCTCCGTTTTTCCGCTTCATCATCAGCGCTCCCATATTCCGCCACATGTTGTTCAACGAGAGAAAATATCGAAGTAGAGTCGTGGCGTTCGTTAATCGGTGTCAGATCTATATCCGGCAAAGCATTACTATATTCGCGTGCTGCAGTGAAGGCCTCAATGATGAGTCTGTCAACTCTCCGCTTCCAGTTTCTGATAGCCTTGTCCTCCCTGGTCCCGCTCTTACGAGTTTCTTCAGCTTCTGAGTCTTCCACTGTGTTTCTAAGTCCGTGCCATGCTTCTTCCAGCGCAATGGTATCCAAAACCGAAAAGGGTCGGGGAGGGAAGCTGGTAGCAGAGGTGCTCGAGCTGGCAGAAGGCGCCGGCACAGGAGTCAAAGGATCATCTAGTGGGAAAGACGACAAGTAGAAAAATTGTGCGCGAACTTTGGGAGGAGCTGTAGCCGAACTGAAATCCGATCTCGTTGCTGGATTGTCCTCGGGATCATATAGTAGGCATGTTGGCCCATAGGTGTGGAGCAAACTCGACATACTTCGGCGGTGAAAAGCTTCAAATATTTGCGGGGGATTACTTCGCAATATGAATAGGAACGAGAGTTTATATAGATAAGCTGGGTCATATCATGACTGGATATTTCATCTTTTTGCGTCCGTAGATGATGCCGGTTCAACTATCGATTAACGGCTGCCTCGAGCCTTCGAAGTTGTTGGGACTAGCCGAGGGTGCAGGATAAGCGCTCTCCTTCATAGTCGCATGAAAAGTATCGAGATAGCTGTACAGAAATGGCAATATCTGCTAGAGCATTCTCTTTAGAAAATTGAGCAAAGTCATTGTGCAATGTTGTCTCGTTGAAAGCTGTATGCCTCGTATGATGCTGTCAATAGCTCAACTGACGTTACAACGTCATCTGTCCGTTCTCGTCACGTGGAAATTCAACCAAAATCCTCGCTGTATTTCCTGGCGTCGTTCAAACAACAGTTAACCCATAGTTAACGTATTTCACCACTTCCTGAGACACACCAC
>QGQJ01000903.1:0-20067 GCA_003206725.1 Blastomyces emzantsi
CCCCCATCCCCTCCCCAGTCAGTGAAATGGACTTGACTGATACGATAAGTTTAGCAAGGGTCATTAAGCAATTACCAATTTATAAAATCTGGGAAACATAGCTTTGCTAGACATACCCTAGGGAGGCGGGTAGAACGGCAGGCTCAAGGGAAGGGGGAGGGAGTTGAGCGGCACATTCCATGAATCCTCTATCTACTTCCCTTTTTTTGTTTTTAAATTGAATACCTTGATAGTTCCAAAGTTGTTTAGTGTCTGTTTCGCGAGTGTTTGCAGGTACAAGTAGATATTGAGGGTGAGCCAGAATCGTACGTGAGAGTGAGCAAGTTCCTTGGCCATCGAGCGAGCGATCTTTATTCAATGAAACATAGATACTGCAATTTTACACGTACCTGCATGCTGAAGGTGGATACAAGAGAGTAAGTAGCCCTTCAGACAGCTTGATAAGGATGATCCTCCCTCCTCCAAGTTATGCGCTGCATAAATCTACTCAGAATTGCGTGTCTATGTGCTATAAGCGACGGTATGATGCGTCATTCACATTTATATCATAGCGCTTGAAGATACGTTAGCTGCATCGACATATTTTCTTTAGTTAGATATCTGTTCGAAATATTAGATGATTTGGAACCGACTCACCTACTCCGTACATAGTGTAGCTGTGAAATGCTTGGAAGTGTGCCACCACATGCACAGTGATGTCATTAATGGTTCATGCCTGCATGGGATATCACTCATCTCATAGTACGGAGTAGACTCATCGTATCTACATGCAGGGGTTGCTTGATAAACAGAAAACCCAGCACAACCAGTTGCTCAGATTGACTTGATATGTCGATTTCATGGTCGCTTGGATTTACCCTGCTCCCTAAATAGATGATGATGATGATAATGATGATTGTTATGACATCTTCACATAGTGCACAGTGCACTATGTGCCAGATCATGCGCCGGGGCAGGAAATTTTCGAAAATCAAACAAAAATGCAGCCAGGAGTACTCCATAGATAGGACGAGGATAGGACGAGGATCGATTAATGATCATAAAGAAAAGGTGGGGAAAAGGGCGAGAAAGGTTGTGCCATGGTCAGTTATTGTGTAAGTGGAAAGGTGGCTGGTGATCAGTGCGAGAGATTCGGGATGGGAGGGGTCTGTGTGGCCACCACTAGGCAAGGTGAAAAGCAGGAAACAGGTTCAAAACTACTCATTTACTCCTGTCATGAGTAACTTTTTACACTGGTCCTCGTTTTTGCCATTTCCCCCCTTTATTTTCAACGAGTAGGACTAAACAGAATCTCTTCGAGGGTTTTACTTTCGATTGTTCTGTTCGTTCTTCGATTCTTCGATTCCTTCTCGCATTTGAGATGGGGCAAAAATAAAGATTGCGGATGAACGGACAGAGAGAGGCTGAAAGCAGGAGAAAAACAAAGCAGAAAATGTGGGCGCCTATCGTCTATCCTGGATCTGCACGACTGCATTAGCGGCTGTTCGAACTTAATATTGGCTCCCAAATGGATTAACTTTCTTGGATATCGCTGAGCAGGTGGGGGAAGAAAGGCAAAAGGTGTCGGGAGGGGAACTCAGGGACGACCGATCTTGAGGTCTACCTGTTCTATCGTCCAGCAATCAGCGTCGCTATGGAGTCCTGATGCCTTGCTTATCCAGAAAGGGCGTTTTAAGGTTTACTGCGTATTGTAAGGGTTGCCAACCCGAAATCGCATAGTTATAGTAATTGCAGTGAAAATGGCCATTGGCCGCAAGAAGGCTCTCGATACATCTCATATGGCTTAACACGATTTGCGTAACAAATCTAGCCCCTGGCACTCTGCGTAAACGAGGGTATAAAACTCCGCACCACGTTTTCCTCAGGGAATTGGATGGGATTCTGAAGAGGGATTGGTCCAATTTGAAATTCATGCAGTCGGCCTCCGTGCACTTGAAGGAGAAGGATTCCGTTCCAAACCAGCGTGGCTTTTTCAATATCGCCAACACCCAGGGTGCCGGTTTCTTTGGCGCAGAAGTGGTACGCTTCTAGGGCGATCATATGGGTCATTTCATGGCATGATAGCATTGATAGCCTCGACGGGCAGGGAAATAAGTTCTTTGTTTTTGAGACACTTGCAGCTATCAAAATGGTTGGAACCAATCCACACCCAGGGTTTGCTAATTGATCATAGCGTAGGGGGTATAGAGTTTCGAAGACTCTGATATCCAGATTTCCCCTTCCAACTTAGCCAAACTATGGGCGAAACGAGATATCTGCATTTAGGGTATCTTGGGGGGAGAAGGGGGGCCTTTACACTCTCGTTTTTGGAGGATGTAGAGTACCTACCGTTCATGTCCCTAAACAGCGAATGAAGTAGCACAGTAAGAATGAGAAGTCGCCTGACTCTACCCGTATCGATGCATCAACAATCACAACTTTAGGCTATGCATGATGGCCACTGTTTTGATCGCAGCGGCTGGCTGACATAGAAGAGGGTGTGCGAAGGGAGACTAGGAAGCTGTTAGCCTAGTCAATCAAGGAAGACCAGTCTCAAATTTGATAAAATCTCACAGCTAAAAACTCCCCCTCCCCTCATGGAAAGCATGGAAATGTTTGTACCCATCTTAGTAGAATAGCGTCTGTTCAAGATATTAAGTCATCGAATTTCTGCCACTGGACAAATTTTCGTTGCTGTGAATTGCAAGCCCGGCCGTTGACTGAGGTGAGGAGTTGAGGTCGCAACGATGAACCTAAAAAAAAGAGGCAATTCGATCATAGTTTTGTCCGGGCCCAGACCCTCAGCCGACAACAACAACAACATCAACGCTTGAACAAACCTCCAGTCTAGTCCTTTCACGATCAGGTACCAGACACAACAACAACTTAGTTCTTTTTAAATTTTATCATCAAGTTCTAAGAAGTTAATTACATACCATCCACATCCCGTATTTTCATGATGTTCGCAACTAGGCGTTTCGCTGCCACTGCAATTCCCCGCGCCAGCGCCCCCGTTGCGCTTTTCCACAGCACACGGCCGGCCTTCGTCAAGGTTGGGGATGCAGTGCCGGACCTTGAGGTGTTGACAGAGAACTCACCTGGCAACAAGGTCAATTTGGCAAAGGAGCTACAGGGGAAAGGTTTGATTATCGGAACTCCAGGTGCATTTAGTTAGTACACCTTCTATTCGCTTCGTTGATTCGTTTCATACGCCACCCTGGATACTGGATGCTGGAGCCGACCAGATTCGGGCTTGAAATTTGATCTGCTTCATTTGATTGAATATAAAAACCCTCCTTCCCCTTTCTCCATTGGTCGTCTATGTTTCGCGCTCAACCAGGAGTTTTGTCTAATGAATACATCGTATAGGCCCCGCATGTTCCGCCGCACATGTCCCCGGCTTCGCCAATCACCCGAAACTGAAGGATGCGGGTAAGGTGTTCGTGGTATCAGTCAATGACGCATTTGTGTAAGCAGTCATATTTCCATGCACTTCAACATGTGGGCGGATAGGAAGCTATCTCTCCACAACTTCCCTTTCGAACTTTTTTTACATGGATAACTGACGTTTAGCTGCTGCGTGATATAGAACTGGTGCATGGTCTAAAATGGTCGACCCAGAGCAGAAGAGCGGGGTATGTAGCATGTCCCAAATCGTTGCATATGTGCTTTTATATATATATATACATATATATATATTCTTTTTAAACGGTTAAACTATATTTGATCAGACGAACTCTACTGACAAGTCGTAGATCCGATTCCTTGGAGATCCAAAGGGAGAATTTACGAAGGCCCTGGATCTAGACTTTGATGCAAGCGCTATTTTTGGGAACCTCAGGAGCAAGCGGTATGTTTTGGTGATTGAGGACGGGAAGGTCAAAAAGACTTTTATCGAACCGGATAACACTGGCCTTAATGGTAAGTTTAAAAAAGGCATATCTCAATTTTCCCCCGAATCTTCAAAAAGGAAAGAAGTAGTATGCTAAGGTCAAACTCACGTCATAGTGTCGAAAGCGGAGAATGTGTTGGGATAGAACGAGTGACAAAATTTTGACTTTTGCGTTCGGATTCCCGTTCTATCATCTGAGGAAATACGGGGTGCATGTACCATTAAAGCAGAATAGCGCTTATATATTTAAATAAAATACGCATCTCAGTAATTGACCCTAGAAGATTCGTGTATTATCCTCTCAATTCACCTGCAAAGCTCCCGTCCAATCCTCTCGTGCCGGTTATGGCGGCATGGAAAAATCATTCAAAACGCCGGAACCCATGTGTATCATAGTAAAACAAGAGCATGAATAAAAGTAAACGAGGAAGCGGACGGGGAGGGTAAATGGCTATCTCAAAAGTAATTCGCCCTTCCAATCTTCCATAGCACACCCACCCGTGTCTGCATCTGTGACACTAATTCTTGCTCGAGATATACATCTATATATATATATCGCTATAAAATGACCTCTTCCACCCCGAACTAAGACTGCTGTTCTTTCTGTACGGTCTCCCACTGTTCCGGTGTGTAGCATTTGGGTGTCCAGGCATGGATAGCCGCGATTTCCGTCTTGAGCGCGGAATTGACGAGCCGGTGTCTTGCGAGCATGGTTTTCTTATCGAATTGTGGCGAAACTATGATTGCTTGGAAAGCCTGGCCGCAGCCTCCTATATGCAGCGGAAATCGCGGTCAATTTTTCTCTCTCTCTGTATATATACGCATGCATATATCCAGTCGGTGATTATTGCAGATACGGGGAGAGAGGGGAAGGGAGAGGAGGGGCAGGAGAGGGGTTTAGTTTCTGTTAAAAGAAGCTCTGATCATACCAGACATATCCTCAATTTCCACATGTTGAGCGTCTAGCTTGGCAATCAGTGTGTCTTTGAGAGATGCTGCAGTGACGCCCGATGTATTTGCCGTATCTGCCATGGCGGCGTTGACAGCGCTGTGGGCGCCTGTTGTGAAGTGGAACGGTCTTTGGTGACGGAGGATATGGAGGCAGCTTCTGCTGAATGTGGTCCTGCGGAGGAACATATAGGAGTGTAGGAGGAAACGAATGATATAATCGGAAGTATTAAAACAAAAAGAGAAGGGAGAGGACAGAGGTAAGATGCAATTGTAGATAACTATGCCATATATATTTCTTATTTTTATTCTTTGTCGCTGCGAATCGTTGCCGACGAAGTTGGAGAAATATTTCCCGATTGGACGAGGGTTGGTCAGCAAGATTAGATAAGATGATTCGCTGTGGCTGGTGATAGTTTGTTGTGGCTGAAGCTCATCGGGTGGGGGAGTCGGCACGGCGTAAACAACAACTATAAATATTCATGCGGAGATCGAACAAGCAATTCATCACCAATTGTGACATCGCAGCTCTTTCACCCCTTAAAATTCCCTGGTGACACATTTCAGGTCAATGATCCGGTCTGTTCTAAGGAGCTTTTCAACAATGGCTAGTTCCAATCCAACTTCCTGCTCTCCGTTCACTAGAGCAGTCGTGACCTCAATGAAGAAACTGTAAGCTTAGCTCAACCCGCAGCAATGGCAATAATGGGCTGCTTCAATTTTCTATTTCCTCTGTTGACTAAACGCCTTGCCGTCGTGGAAGATACCCCGAATGCCTAGCTGATAAATCGTTTGATAATACCGGCCGTGAGTTGATTTTTTTTTAAATTCCGATAGAGACTCAACGTCAGTATTAGCTAACATTGACTTGCTTGTAGTGCTCCTGGAATCCCCATTTACTTTTACAAGGCGGCAGAAGAATTCAGTCCTATTGACTATTGATCTGACGAAGGCTGTGGCTGATGAAGCAATTGAGCGTGGGGATTCAATCATTATTGCATACCGTACGTGACGCAGTTTTGACAAATGCCCCAGCATCCACCTCGCCCCATCTATCTCGCAAAGTCATGGCTGATTAGCAAACCTCTGGACGCTTCCAAAATGGATAGATCCAATAATTTTCCGCGGCCTCAAGTCTCTCACGTTAAACGATCCGCAACAAGACTCGCTCCTCCGCCTTGCCCAAAACGGTATCAGCGTCTATAGCCCGCACACCGCCGTTGATGCCGCTCCCGGCGGAATGGCAGATTGGCTCTTGGATGTTGCTCTCCAACCCAAGTCCAGCTCCAGAGGCACAATCGTCCCCCATAACCGCTCCATCATTCATCCAGAACAAAACCCCCCTCCCGGATTCGAAGCCGCCGGCATGGGCCGCATAGCCACTCTGGAACAGCCCGGCCCCCTAAGGTCAGTGATAGCGAATCTCATGGCCAACCTAGATAAACCCGACGGCATCCCCATTGCCCTGCCACAGGGTAAAGGCATACTAGAAATGCCCGACATCCGTACCATTGCCACATGTGCCGGCTCCGGCTCGTCGATCTTGATGAAGAACGGGAAACCTGTCGCGGACGTGCTGGTTACGGGCGAGATGAGCCATCACGATGCGCTGGCCGCGATTGAAAATGGGGCTGCTGTAGTTTCGCTTTTTCATTCGGATTCTGAGCGCGGGTATCTAAGCGCAGTCATGCGGGGGAAGCTGGAGGAGGCGCTACGGGGTGAGTGGGATGCGGTGCGGGCGCAGGAGGCGGCTGCGTTGGCGGGGAGCGCTGGTGATAAAGATATGAGGGATTGGCTGAGTGATTCAAACTTTATTGTCAGTGTTAGCGAAAGGGACCAGGATCCTTATGAGATTAGGACTTGTACTTGAGCGTTTCGCGTCAATAGTAGTTACTGTCTCTCTTTCTTTCTTATCTTGAGATAAACGCTGTGTGCCTTCAGCCATACCAGTATAGCATAGGCTAGCATAGGCGATTATAGAATTTAATCAAAGGTACCTGATAAAATGCGTGCTAAAAAATTGATGTCTGGATCCTCGATCCGATACGCAAGGAATTGAGAAACATAAAAGCGTACAGTATCGGTTGGACGTAGTTACACGTCTGCCTAATAATTACCTGGGCAACTGCGAACCCAGAAGATCATACGCAAAATGTATCCAGCCGATATACTTCTAATATTCCTTGTAGTAACGCTAAATGTATATATGCGGGTATCGAGGACAAGCCTCCGTGTGTCCAGCAAAGCCTAGCTTAATAGCACTCTAATTTCTCCAGTCGTCCTGGGGAACAAAGAGCGCAGTCTCCAATTATCTACTTGCAACTCTTCCCCGTCTACTATTTCGTCTTCCTCCGCGTCCGCATCTGCACCATCCTCACCAACGGCCGATTTCCCTCGAGCCTCATCCGCGCCCAATATCATGCCTTCCACAAACTCGAAATCAAGACAGAAAGCTTCGGCGGCTTCCTCCGTCACGCTCTTCACAAGGGTAGGACTATGGATGGCTTTGAGGTTCTCTGTTGCGTCGACTAGTGCAGAAGGTAGGAAATCATCAAGTTGCTGACTAATTGACGAGAGGGTCGCCGGTTGAAATTCAGGTAAAGAGGAGATGGTTGCGAGGTCTGGGAGGAGCCTGGGAGGCATCGGTTCGGGAGTAGTTGTGATTGGGGAGGAAAGAGGGGAGTTGGGAGGCTGGGTCGCTAGGGGTGGTGATGGTGTGAATGGTTTTAACGCGGCAAGAAGCACGTGTAAACCGGATGTGTTGAGGAAGAAGTCATGTTGGATTTCGAGGAGGTTTATTCTTAGGGTTGTCAAGGTATTGGTGAGTGGAGGCAGATGTGTGACGCAGACGAATCGATAGGGAGATATGACATCTCGAGTGGATAGAAGGGAGTTAACTTGGAAAATGGCTCGTGATGTAGGGTTGGATAAGGTGAGTGACGACGTTTTGGCTAGATCCAGGAATGGGTCCAAGGCCGCTCGGACAATTGGAGTAAATTTATTTTCGCCGGATGAATCGTTCGTCGGTTCGTGTGCGAAGGACGAGTCATATGCTTTCATCAAAGAGGTAAGGTTGTCAAGAGCGTCTGTGAGGAATTGTGGAGTGCTAAGGTCTGCGGGAGGGGTGAGGTTTGCAGGCTCGGCTGAAACGGCGGCTACTTGCTCCTGCATCAAGATTTGGAAGTGGTTGAATGCAAACTCCTGCAACGAAGCGATCGAGGTCACTAAGTCTGATTCTCGTCCGACAAGCTTAGAAAAAGTATTTTCGTAAAATGCCAGAAGGCCAATGATTTTGTATAGCGTAACGGGGTCTTCGTGGCCCTGAAGAACAAGCTCAACCCTCTGGCGTAAAGAACGCGCAACCCCATTCAAGTTTCGGGTAACGAGGTCGTTCAGTGCTTTTCGGCCGTCGAACATCACTTCCCCTTCGTCAACCTGTGACCACGGCTCGCTGGTTACTCCAGCTTGAATCCCTTTTGCAATTTCTCCCTCATCTTTTATAAAGAGAGCTTCCAGAGCTTCTCGTTCTGATACTGCAGCTGAATGAACCCATGCGAGCATATCCCCTACATAGCGTAGAGGGTCATGCGCGGAGAATTCAATTGGCTTGGTTGCCATGTCACCCTCCTGGCCAGAGGGAGCATCTGTAAGGGCAGAATGGAAAGAATCGGAAAGGATATACTCTCTTGCCTCAGCAAAAAAGTCGAGGCAACTGTGGAAAAGGCTGGGCCTTTCAGCCAGGACTCGAAGTGCGCGGCGAATCGCGCTACTGATTTGAGGATCTTCAAGATTCAGGGACTTGAACTCCATCTGTATCCACTTGTAGAGTTTCTGAAATGCAGCATTAAGATTTTTTGAGCTTTGGTCCATTAGTTCCAGCCCCAGCCGCTGGTTTTCGCTTCCTAGTAATACTTCGCAATCCTTGTGTATTTGCTTCATACGCGCAAGAGCGTGGAAAAAATGATCATTAACAGGTTCAGCGGACGACGTAAGGGATGCAAGTTCATCTTCAGACATGATGAAATGTTTATTGAATGCATCTAGAAGTTTCTGCTTGGTTTCAACCTCCTGTCGCTGGCTCACCAATATCGTAGCCTCCTCTAGAACGGGCGCTGTTTCTTGTGATGCTAAGGCTATGTGCCTGCGCATCTCCTCGCATGCGTTGTTAAGACTTGAAATGACCGTCCCGATTCTTTTGAGTTGCTACATTATACCATTGTTAGCACATAACCACTTGTGTAAAGTAGGTCTGCGTTTCATTTACCTCCGCAACTCTGCTGAAATCCTGCACAATCTTGCCATTTCTGTCAATAACTTCCCTCTGGACATCAAGTTTCAACTGCCTCCTCGTCTCTGGGGTGTTTTGAATTCCTCTACCATCTAAAATTTCGAGGGCACCCCGGATGTCGGAGTCCGCATAGGATGCTGAAAGGACACTATTTAGTTTGTTGGAAAGTGCGGTGGAACGAGGGGCAGCAACTCCGGGTGGGGAGAGAGGGGATTGCCCTGCACCATTAGATGCGGAGCTTGTTGACCCCAGAGGGTTCGAAAAATAATTCGACATATCTTCGCAATCAATCAAGAATTGCTAATGCCAATCCCGACTGCAGCAGTTTGAGTCTCGATATCATAGTTTAGCCTTCGCGCGCGACATGGCGCATCATTTCATCGGATTATATTTGTTCCGTCGCTCCGCCAAACTCGAAGCTGGTCAAACAACTAGACCTAAGGACAACAGTCTGTGGCCCTATTAATATTTTGTGAACTAATAGACTCATCCGAAGCTTTGGAATTCTTCCCGTCTCATTGACGAGAGCGAAATGGATCCCAATTCACCAATGGAGACGCCACTGATCTCGCCGTCCAAAGCACGGCAAGCTGCCTCTCGAGCAAAAGACTGGGCATTCATCAACAGCTGGCTTAACCGAAAATATACACCAAACCCTGTACCTCATTTCGAACGAAATGAAGACACTCTGAAGACCCTTCTCGCGCTTGCTGCTGCCAATGATGCGGCAGACGATGAAGGTGCCCTCCTTCATGCCGCGCGGGAAGAAACGATTCGCAATCTTTTAGCTCAGGAAGAAACCAACCCAGATTCTCCAACAGAACTTCTCGATACCATAGAATCGGACCTTGATGATAAAGGTGTTAAGTTCTTAGATGAGCTCGCTGAAACGGCTGTGTTGCTGGGAACCTTTACCACCAGCATCAGCGACCTTGGTCATCGGATTGTGGATCTTACAAGGGAAGAATTCGATACTGCTGAACAAGTGCGCAAAATTGAACTTTTACAATTATACCTGGATAAGGAACTCGAAGGTCTACACGCGCAGATGAAAGAACTTAAAAATGAGGAGAGATACGAAACCCCGGCAGATTTACCAGTCCAAACCGCTGATTGGGCGAGAGGGACAAAGCTACTTGGCGCAAAGGTTGATGAATACCACAATAGAATTTCAACCTTTGAAAAAATTGGAAGAGATAAAGGGCTACGAATTGAGGAGCTAATGGTTGAGGAAGAGAATGTGGTTAGACTAAGGGAAACAGTGAAGACGCTGGAAGGCAATGTGAAAATGTTTCACGGGCTACCACATAATGTCCAAGAAGCGAAGAAAGAGCTTGAACTGGTTGAGAAAGACTACCGAAGCCTTGTGCGCCAACGAGATACGATGTTCGAAAATTTGGTCCATGATAGATGATAACATTACACACTTCCCAACAATCACAATAAAAAGCGCGAGGGAGGAACAGGGCACAACCGGGAAAACCCCCTTTTAATAAGGTTGACATTTGTTGTCAATTTGTTATGGATTACTTTGCATATAAATCATCATCGCACATATACAGGTCGTGAAAAGCCAAACACTTCAAAAAAAAAATAACGTCCTTGCCTCCGTCTGGTATATCGACCGACGCCGAATACTTATTTATCCATTCCCAGAGCACCCTTCACTTTATCACCACTATAAACCGACCGAGTCAGCAGGAGTCTGGAAACAGAATACATATATATGGATTTCGGTGCTTCTTACATGGTCTGAGTGGCGCCTCCTTGTTGGTTATCGGAGGAGCGTTGAGTTTTGTCGAAGGCCTCCTGGCCCGTGCTCTTCTGATCATCGGGTTGTACTCCACTGCAATAATTGTTAGAATGGGGTTACTACTAACCAATGGGAGGGGACAAGGTGTGGGGGAAACTGACCGAGCAATGCGATCTTTCGTGTCAGTCGCGGTCTCCTTGATTTTATCCTGGGTTGACTTGGTAGAGTCGGGAGTCATCTCCTCCTTGGCCTCTGTCGTGTACAAGGCAATGGTCAGCCGTCCACTATTATCAGATAAAGCGTCATGTAATGGGATGGAGTTTGACCACGTACTGGTTGAGAAATCCTTGCGTCCGGTGTCCGCCATGTTTGCTGGTAGTATGAAAGTCCTGAGTTTGACTTGAAAAGGGGAATACTTTAAACTATTTTGTATTTGGTTCGAAGTTTGTGTGTGTCTGGTTGGGTATACAAGATGGAACAAACTGTAGGGGAAGTTCCCCTTTTTATAACATTTTCTTGAAGGTTTAAATTACGTAGTTGAGGTTTGGCTTGCCTATGACGTTCCTGTCAAGAGGCAAAGAAGGGTTTACCAGATTCCTCAAACATCCAACAAATTTCCCACCGCGTGGAGGAGAAATTCATTCATTCCCTGTTTCTCCAGTTATCCAAAGTTTGATATTCGTTTCATGACGACATCGCGAGCTGGATTGATGATGAAATGATGACGTTAGTCTCGTTAATTCTTGAGCGAATCGTTTCCATGGATTGCTCTGACTGCTACTTTAGAGAGTTGTTTATATCAAAGAAGCTTGATTCAGTCCCAGTGAAATATATATCTACATCAATAATATAATGAATGACCCTAGTAAGTCAGCTTCACTGTATAAGTGCAGATATTCAATCAACTTTTCTATTCTTTACTTGCGCAGACTCATACTGTGATCTAATTGACGCAGATCTCAAATCTTGAACCAATCTTAAAGAATGAATTTTTGACTCCTCATGAAAAAGGAAAAAGGAAAAAGGAAAAAGAATTTATAAATTAAACATTGCTTTGCTCTGTTTAATTTAAATTAATCTAATAGAGATAGATTCCAATTCAGTAAAAGCTGCAACAGCCCTGAGTGAGCAACTCCCCGTTTCAACCTTGGACCTCAGATACCTAGGTAGGTAGGTAGCGGCCCTCACCGCTTCGGGTCTAGGGTGGTCTGACGCTAGCACTGAGTCATCAGCAGCACATAAAGTTGAGAGAGAAGCCAGGCTGGGCTCAAATAAATTACATAGCTGCCACCGAATAACCCGCCACCAGCAAGCCTAACCAACTCTTAACGAACTCCAACTTCTGCGCGCACATATACTCGCTCACCCTGAGCTGTTTTCCCCGGCGCTTTATATGTACATATTTGGCAGACCGTCAAACGTACGCTATTTCTTAAACCGCCTCACTAGAGATGGACTATCGGGTGCTCACAAGCTTTTTTCCCCCGCGTCGCTTGCATATGGAGGCAACCCGTGCAGCAGGTTTCGCGGTTTTTGGATCTTCCCTTGGACATCATTTATATTATATTTGATGAACTGCCGTTATCATCCAAGATCCTTCCCTCCCAGACTTGTAGAGCACTTTGGTACAAAATGCGCGCAAGGACTTTTTACAGCTTTGCGGCAAACTGCCACGAATCAGCGCTTGAATATATTGACTGAGTTGGGAACCCTCTTACCAGATCAATATCTGTGCGTGATCTGCAACGCCTTACATCGCATAGATTACACGGATTTTCCGGCAAACGACGCTAAGTGTGATCATGAAGTCTGATATATAGTGTGTAAGGGCTGAATTGTGGGAGAACACTTACTTTGTTGGCTTCATACGGACTGCGTTCCATCATGTTAATTTGGCAACCTAGTACATCCGTATGAACACAAGCCCCCAACATTATTACGAAAGGCTTCTGCGAAAATACGAACTCGGCCACCCAGATTTGGGAGTTAAATTTATTGCGGAGCCAAGAGTGGTGCTGAATCGGTATATCTTAATGGCAACCTGCATATTCTCTGCTGGATCAAAGCCTTATTGCTTTGAGTCATTAAGCGAAATACTAGTAATGGTTTGTCCTCATTCGACCTTATGGATCCCAGCTGATCCGGTTGACGATTGAAATTGCTTTTGCTGGAGCAGTTCGACAAGCTTTCCATAGTCAAAAGGTTCAACAGGAACCACGACCTAGGCTCTTTTCTTGTGATCGATGTCCAACAGATATTTCGATTCTTGTTGAGAAAGATAAGGCTCGTATTGTCTGTTGGGCTGATCTGGGGACAGGGGAATCGTCAGAGGATCCGTTCTGGCAGAGTCACGCCATGAGAGCAAAGCTTGACAAGTCCCCATTCAAATATAATCATGGGAGCGTCCGCAAGTTGTATACTAGCGCCTGTCCTACCTGATTTGTCCCAATGTCAAATACACATAATACCATGCTCCACGTGAAGGGATTGTTTTGTATATCGCAGCCACTCACCCAGTGCTACTACTCTTGCTTTCTTAATCCCTGGACTAGTGTCGTCAGGATGATTGGGGTCCGTTTTCAGAAGATTGTCTCCCGGCTGCTCAAACAAACACATGGATAAAAGGTTCGGTTACGAGAGGATGGCAATTGAGGCGTCTCGGCGTGGATATGCTCGCGTTGGCTTCACTTTACTGGCTACTGGACACCAGCACCACGATGAGGTGCGAGCTTGCTGGGGGAACACCCTCAGCTAGATAGCTTTCCTCGGGTGCCCTAGGCCAATTTTCACCCGACCTGGAGGGCCGTGAGCCTATTCCATCATATCCTTGTGAAGTAACTTATACAAATGAAATCTGATTATCAGTTACTTATTTTATCATTTGGTTGAGTGAATATAAAGACTTTTCTCATTATTTAGAGTAAAATCAAACGTCCAGTAATAATATCTATATGAGGGCCTATAACTGAACTGAACTGATAAATTTGGTCTCCTGAACCTCCTTATCAATGCTGCTACTGGTCTTGGCGGAATATTTATTTTCCGACCCTAGCTGACACTCGCGACATTTGGTAGCCGTTGGCAGAATAAAGGCGGTGTAAGGTGGCATCAGACCTCAGCCATCATCGACTCATCATCTCCCCCGGTTTGATCTTGAGATCTCTGTTGTTATCCTATCCCACCAACTCCCCTCGAGTTAACCTCGAGTCATAGTCTCACGCTTTTTTCTTGTTCACTCCGCTAGTTGTAATCATGACTTGTTATAATAATCTTGTTTTGAAAAGCTCTACCAGCGTCATCTGTTTCTGAGTACTTCCATGAGCGTTACTCGTCCTAAATACCAGACTTTCTTCCCCTGTCATACCTTGCTCCTGTTGCCGTAATACCGCGCATGTCCATGTCGACTTCTGAGACTTCGTCGACGTGGGATTTTGCCCCTGTTATCAATCTCCTCCACTCTTTTTCGACAAGTAACCAAACTGCAACACCCGTTGATCAGGTTGTTAGCGTCACGACTCCACCAGAACCTGATATCAACACTGTACGAGATGGATGCCAAAAACTGGGGGATTTCGGACCTCTTTGGGATTTAATTTCCGGAGGGGGGTCGCCTGGCGAAAACGAAGCAGCAGAAGATGTCCAGCCAGCTTCATTGAACCCCAATCTCAGCCAGGAGCAATACCTTGCTACTTCACAAAACTGCAAAGAAGCAGAGACCCTAACTGGATCTACAGAAAAGACGAGCGATAGACCAAAAATCCGGATACTGCTTCAAAAGAAAACGGAAGAAAACGTCAAAAATAACACCCGCATCCGGCCCAGTGTTTTCCCGCTTGCGGAGACTTCCGATGATGAGGGCGGTGGTCCTCCAACACCCAAGCCTCGCCCGCCTATAGCTTTATCGATTTTACAAAATCCTCATAAGCCTGTCACTCATCAACCAATCTCAGCACTTCCTCTCCGAATCAGCCCACCTCACAAATCATCTTCTGCCAAGGCTAACAAGCGTATCGAACCTCTTCTCAATTGCTCTCCTACCGAAAAGAGACTGGATTTGATTTCCATGCTTAGCACACGTTTTCCGAAGGAACGAGAATGTCTACTTAGACTTCAAGCGCCCTCTGCCAAACCTCCCAAACCGAATTTTCATCCAACGGGGGTTCATGTTTTCGTTGACATTTCAAATGTAGAGTCTAGCTCTTTTTTTAATAAGAAAAAAAAAGAAATTGCGAATTGCCCTTAGATGGCTCTTACTGATGCTGCTGGTCTAGATTTCTGTGGGATTTCACGACTGCATTAAAATCGCTCGAGCTATTCCCATCACCGTCCGGGTTCCTCGGGTCCCTTTATCCTTCCACAACTTTTCTCTCATTTTAGAACGAGGCCGATCGACCAGTAAAAGGGTCTTGGTCGGCTCTGATCGGTTTCCAGCCATCGACGAGGCTGAAGAAATCGGCTATGAAATAAATATCCTCGAACGAGTCCAGAAGTCGAAAGATTGCACACCGCGTAAGAAGAAATTTTTAGGTGGAAATGGAAATGGCCGTTGCAATGGTGCCACAGGAAACAATGCGCAAGGCCAGTCCAGTGGCTCTGAAACGAACGCTGGACCCGGTCCGGAGCGATGGGTGGAACAGGGGGTAGACGAAATTCTACACCTGAAGATCCTGGAAAGCCTCGTCGATTCCGAGGCGCCCTCAACCATAGTACTCGCGACGGGTGACGCAGCTGAAGCTGAATACTCCGACGGGTTTTTGAAGATGGTGGGGCGTGCGCTGCAGAAGGGTTGGGCGGTCGAACTTGTGAGCTTCAGTACGACCACCAGTCGCGCGTACAAACGGAAGGAATTCCGTTCCCAGTGGGGTTCGCAGTTTAGAGTCATCAAGCTGGATGAGTATGTTGAACACCTTCTGGATGCGTGATGGGTTGGGCTGGGTTCAGGGAAGATATTGAGTCCATACCTGATTAATGTGCCACATATCTTGCATATCCTTGTGAGGTTGAGATTGCCTCCGTTGTCAATCGGGGGATTACAGGGGGGCTTTTGTCGTTTCGGAGTAACGCCAATTTCTGACATCGGCTGTGGCTCCATTTTTTCGACAATTTATTATTTATTATTTTCATTATATTGTCAACGACGAACCAAGGAACAAAGAGTTTGGGCAGTCGTCAATATCGATATCAAACGGTTTTTCTTTTGAGCACTCGATTCGAATGTCGATAGAGATGGTAGGCGATAGGCGGCACCGGCACTTGTGGTCGGATCTGGAAAAGGCTGGCTTTCATCGATTACTTGCATAACTTCCTGGCTAGCTTCGGCCTGGCGTTGCAACCCTAGGGTTCATTTCCGGCTAGAGCCTCCTGTCATCCTCCAACATAATGCTTACACATGCTGCATACAGAGTCCATGATGGGTGTTTTGATTGTTTGCGCCTATGCAAAACTTCACGAGATATTTTAGAAAAAACTATTACAACCCCAATTGTCCTGCGACCCAGTACTAATACTGTGATCCATGCGTTGAAAAATGTCTTGAACCCGTAGGATTTGTAGCGCGAAACATGCGAGGGTGATGGAACTCGATCGCTCGACTGGATGGGATTGTACGGAATGGATGCTCGAAAGATGCCAGCTAACAAACGATATGTTAATAAAAAGAATGCAAGAAATGACAGACACAACTGGCTTGAGTGACGTAGTTGTTTTAATTCATTTAAATCATCGGCTGTTTTTCAGATGCCGCGATGTCCCCCTCCCTCCCCACTTCATCCATTGATAGCCTGACAAAAACACTGAACAAAAAAACAATGGTGAAGCTCTAGAAACAAAGGAGAAAACATTAAACATCAAAAAGTCTATTCTCCAAAGGCTTTATTTTTTCATTTATTTCTATATTTTCAGATCCACCCGGTTTTCTATTCCACTCCCGAAACCAACCGGCTTTTACCCCCATCACATCTACCACCGTCGTCATTTCCCTGGAGGCAGACAACGCGATTAGAGTTTGGCTTCTTCTGTTCCAACCCACTATCAACAATCTACAATTTTCCTGTGATTTTCGATCTGCTCTCAGCTATTTATCAACAACATTGGACGTCAGAACAAATTATATGAAAGCATTCGGTGCATACCCAGGATTCCAGGTTTCAAAACACCTCAATATAACCCGGCTAAAGCCCAATTTTAGGCCTGTCCCCCACTTCATCCGTCTCATAACTCACCCCGCGCAAAGGACCCAAGAGACACTCGCAGTTTATACTTGATTCGACGAGTACAGCTGAAACAAGAGAAAGAAAATCGAATCGGGTCAAAATACAGATACATACCCAGAAAAAAACCATGGCAACATTCTCACCCAGGGACTTATTTGGGGGTGCAATCGTTGCGGATTTGCCTACCGACTTTTTAGATGTAAGGTAAGAAACAAAAAAAAAAAAAAGGGAGAAAAAAGAAAGAAAGAAAAACACAAAAATATGCATGGCAAATGAATTCTATGCTCCCTTTTTATATTTTTCTATCTTGATATACGCTATGATTGGTAGTGCTCTCCCGTTGACTGTTACGTATTGACAACACGCATTGTTTGATGATTTTTTGCGCCTCTCTTCCACACATGTTACCGTGCTAGAAAAAGTGCTGGATGGAAGTTTGATACTCGAACCATCACTTAGCATGATACTTGACGAGCCACTTTAAAGGAGCAAGGACAAGATGGGGCCAGATGGATGACTATCTCCCATGAGTCTAGCCATAATCTCCCTCCCGTGTTATGCCATACATACTTCTTTCTTTCTATCCGGAAGCCCCATTATCCCCGTGCATTGGATGAATGCTTTCTGATTCTCATGGACCAAAAGAAAAGGCCATATGAAACGTTTCTATTAAAAGTCTTTTCGAACTTGCGAACCATCAATAACCAAATATCCATATAGCGATATGCGCCCGGTCCCCGATAACCAAGAAGCATTCATGTCCAACACAACACGAACAAGCATCCTCATCGAGATAACCGAGCGCCTGAACCTCCCCCAACTCCAACAAATACATCCACAACAACCAGAAGCAACCAGCAACATCGACGCTGCCACCGCAGCCACGACATCCAACACGACCCCAGACGACTCCATAGCCCAAGATCTAAACGCCACAGCCTTCCACCTCCACGAAGTCTGCGAAATTAGCGGAGACAGCTACGAAATCCTCGACAGCCCTCGGTCCATCCAACTACCCAAGCTGCCAGGGACACCAGCCTATATGGCGCAGGCGCTCCTTACATCGAATGTCAGACAAGGCGCTGCACCCGCGGCAGCAGTGGCTGCAACGTCAACGTGCCATTTCCTCCTGATCCGGTTAAAGGAGAAGAGTACGGATATCATCGCGTACATCGTGGTGCCGCATGTCGGGCTGGAGAATGCGGCGGATGCGGGCGCGGTGGCGCGCGAGGAGATGTTTGCGCATGAGGCAATGGCGAAGGTGGTGGAGTCGTTTAACATTAGGGATTATGGATTATTTGGCTAGGGGGGTTGGAAGGGGTTTGTTTGCTTTGTCTTCTTTCAATTTGGGGTACTAGTTTGCTGAAATGGACGTCCTTTTTTCCCTTCTTTTCGTCCCTGTTTTATGGATTATGGTTGTATAGATAAAAGAGAAAAACCAAGGGGGGGAGGGATGCGCTTCTTTCTCGTCGTTTGTTTGATTGTCATTTTTCCTGGTTTTTTTTGCAGACAGGGATGAAATATTATGATGTGAGCGCATGGCTGATTGGCGTGGCATATTCAAACAGACAATAACTAGCCATCGCGTCCAGATAGAGGGATGAGTTCCCCAATTTTTCCTTGACAATAGATTTCTTCCGCTCACATGTTTAGGATTGCTAATTTCGCTCCCCTATAGTTCCCGTACCGAGAGTAGCGTATATATAGATATATAATATATATAATATATATATATATTTATATATATTGTCAGCTTGAAAGAACTGTGGCACGATCCTTTGGTTCAAGTTTGATATTTTGTCATAGATTGTTAACAAAGACACGACGACGTCTTCTGGGGCAGAAATCCTGTTTTTTATTTATTTTTTTAGCCACTCTCTTTCATTTCTTCCTCCGGTTCTTTTTTGAAATACAATGGCGGAAAAGATCTGCTCTGATGGAATGTAGAGTTGGGAGGAGGCTCCAAGGAGTCGCAGAAAGTATAGATACATACGGACAATTTGCCACGAAAATCAAGCCGGAAAGGGTTCCGATCTGTAGAGTGTTAGCCTCGTGGGCTGACAGCGAGAAAGGCCCATTCAAACACGAGTAATCATCGAGAGGGGCGAATGAATGATGGCCATCAAGGTCGAATGTGTGGGCATTGAAATGACAATAAACCAAGCATTGTATTTGCAGGATGAAGTTTCTTTTTGGCAGCTAGTAAATAAATGAATATTTATTTATTTTTTTTTTTATTTGTTTAGCCAAACAAACTTTGATAGGAAACTGTATTTCCAAGGGCAGTTTAAAGTTTTCTGGCGTCCCGGTCGTTTTTGGTTTTTTTTTTTTTTTTTTTTTTTTCAGAACGATGTTGGAATAATAATGATGGAAAAACGAATTCAAGAACTTTGATTGATGCCTGTCTGCTGTGTTGATGCTTGCCTGGCGGTAGCGGGATATTTATAACTCCTTATAAGGCTGCCTCCGCTAGTTAACAGCAGATAGCTAGTGGCATGGCTGAGTCGTGTCTCCAGGCATCAAAACTCGCCCCGATAAGCCCCCGTCTGCCGGCGCTCCATCTACGCCAACTCCGCCAACCACGCCAACCTCGCCAACCACGCCAACAACGACGACAACGACACAGACACAAGTCACAGGAAAAGCAAAACAAGGCAACCCTCCTTTGCCTCCTGGATTCAAGTCCGATATAACCATAGTCAATGACCCCGAATTAGTCCCCCCTCGTGAAGACTGCTGCTGCTGCTTCCACGCCACTTTTCTCCGTGCTCTTGCCCTTCTCCTGGCCAGTCACACGCCCTCCTCAGCCTCCCATCGAGAGATTCCCCCACATCCTGCTCCATTCCCTCTTTAACTTACCCGCCCAACCCTCGTTGAAACTTTCCATCACCACCATTATTAGGGTCCTCCGTCCTCACAAGCTTTCTTTCGGACAACACCCCCATACGAGGTAGAATATACAGACTCGTCTTAAATTTCCCGCATACCCCTGGCC
>QGQJ01000904.1:0-19825 GCA_003206725.1 Blastomyces emzantsi
GAAGCTCGCTTGACGCTCGGAGATAATTGCGATCCCCAGATTGAAATCCATTCTTTAGCTATATATTCATTTTATATATATATATATATATATATATATATATTTTTTTGTTTTCTTGGGACCGTCCGATCTCCTACAAACTCTACGATATATCATTCAATTACTCTCCACCCACTCACCGCCCGATTCTGCTGCTGGCGGAGAACGGGATTAACGGCAAAACCACAGTTTTTTTGAGGGCAAAACAACAGGTGTTGTTCGCTGTAATAAGAATTCTTAGATACCAGTTTTATTTATCTTGTGTATTTATCTGGAAATATGTCGAGCCAGCCTCTCCTCCAATCCGGCCCAGGTACGTTGCTATCAAACTGCCCTTCCATCGCAACCTCTCAGCCTCTGTGTCCGTTTGCATGGTACCTTTTTCCTATATGCGGACTTTCTTGCACATGTTATCCTTATTATTACCCTCAAAGCTCCAATTCCTAACTTAACACCCCCAACCCTTAGGCAAACGTATCGCCCTCCCTACCCGCGTCGAGCCCAAAGTCTTCTTCGCAAACGAACGCACATTCCTCTCATGGCTCAACTTCACCGTAATCCTCGGCGGCCTGGCCCTGGGTCTTCTCAACTTCGGTGACCGCATCGGCCAAATTAGTGCCGCTCTTTTTACCTTCGTGGCCATGGCTGCTATGATATATGCTCTGGTGACGTTCCATTGGCGGGCGAAGAGTATCCGGCAAAGAGGCCAGGGCGGGTTCGATGATAGGTTTGGGCCCAGCGTCTTGGCTATTGCGCTGCTTGCGGCTGTTATTGTCAATTTTGTGCTGAGGATTCAGGAGGGGGCGAAGGGGAAGGCGTGAGGGGCTGTAAGAGTAGGGATATTATCATCTGGTAGCGGTGCTGGCTGGTCGCGGTGATAACCTTTTGGACCTGGGGCTGAGGTATCTTTGTATTTTTCTTCACGCCTTTTTGGACATTGTTGCTGCTTGGTTGGTTGACATCTCTCACGAGTTTTGTTTCCCCATGCATAGAGTTGGGAGGCCGCCTTTTGTTTTCCTTGTTGCTCTATTTTTTGGCCCCCGTGTTGACGATTTGCGTTTCCTGCTCTTGATTTTGGCATTGTATAAAATGTACCATGGACATATACGCCTCCTGGATCTTGGCTGACATTGCGTTTTTCTTTATTTTTCCTGCTACATATGACAAATTCACTTTTGTTTTTATCTTACCTACCAACACAATATCCACACTTCCAATCTCCTCAACAAGTCGAATGTACATATGAACAGTTCAAATTATTCTTCCATCTCCTCAAGTCAGACAGAGAATGACAATCAGGTTCAGGTGAATTCGCTCTCCTGGTAATAGAGACGCCTCACCCTCCTGGTGGCAGCTATGCTTTTAGGATAGGATTGACCGGACTCTGCTGTTTTGCTGACTTCATATATGACCGCGTCCTGGGCGGGATTAATATATCTAGGTATAAAACTAACTGCTTGTTATACCTAAGTATGTATTTGGGTTTTTCGTCGTGGATATCGTTCCATATATTTGCATATATGAGTATGAGGACCCTGCGTGGCCATCCCAGAGTAACGACCATGGTCATACTGCAATTGGCAAACTATACATTTTTTGTATTGTTGATTTGTTTTTACAACAGGCAATATTTAAATTTCCTTGCACCAGTGATGAAATTGTTCTCATGACTGACATGCTGCTGGGGTTGTTCGTTCATAGATTCATAGATATTTGATCCATGAGGCACAAAGATCTAGCACGAACATCCCCGAACCTGGCCTTCATATGGATCCATGGATTCTAGATCTGTGATCACATGATCAAAATGTGGCTGCACACTAGGTAGTTGTTCATATCTAAACAATAAAATGTTATTGCCACCATACCATGCCCTTCATACGATTATTATATGCATCCATAATGATATTTCATACTCCTGTCAGCAAACAAACAATTAACTACCCGGTCTGAACCCCTTCGGGGGAGTCTTATGATGTAAGAACGAATACATGCATCCATGTACTCCGTATTAATCGTCTCAAACGTCTCGCTCCAAAGGCCCAGAACCAGCGCCGAGGGGGAGAATCCAGCCAATCTCATCCCGTATCAATTCGTGGAGCACACCCAAAGTCTCTGCCAAGACCAATGGGCCGGCCTCCGTGAAACAGTATTATTACCAAGGTTACCAATATTAGCCTCCAGTGTGGCGTGACTCATACGACACTAGTAACGTATCGCTGTGGTGATGTTCAGCTGAATGGATGGTCCGAGGCTTGACTGGCCGACAATACGGTAGGGCCATACGCTCTAAATACAGGGCCAGCCCAGGCCAATCCGGGCCAAATCGGACGAAGTCGTATTCATAATACACAGAGGCGGTGGAGGGCGGAATTACTAATGCAGGCTGGGCAGCGTAAGAAACCGGTAATATTCTGGGGCAGCGCTCCATCTAGGCCGTATCAGCGCAGACACCGCGGAACCTTCTGTCCCTGGCCTGAAAGGACGTCACCTTTCCACCTGCACTCTTCCATGCACACCTGCGATATACAACGCAACACTCCTCTACCCTACTCACAACCACCACAACCACCACAACCACCACTGCAATCACTCCCACTACCGCATAGAGTGGGTATCCTTCGTGGGGAATTCGTCTGGTTGTCTTAATATTGCAATCCCCCCAGCGGGTGTTCTAGTTCACCAACACCGCAGTCGTTGCACGTGCGACAGAGAAACCCCGACCTCAATCCTCTGCGCTTCCAACTCTACTCTACACCGACCTAACTGCCTGGCGCTGGTAGTCGTTCGCTAATTTATTTCACCGTTAAGCGTGCTCTTTTTCGCTTCTGGCCGCCTTCAGCAGCTGCCACTTTCCCTTCCTTTCGCCCTCATTCCGGCAAAATCGCGCCACATCCGGCTCCCCTGAATTCGACCCAACGAGGGCCCTAGTCGTACACAACAACTAAGATCGTTGTCGCGTAACCGATTCGCGCGTCCACGTTGCTTACAAGTGCGTTACCGCGGCAGTAGCGTAGGCCGTTTGCTTCCCTAGCCCGTCCGAGACGAAACAGGCACCTGGAATCAATTGTGGCGACCGGGTCATTCTCGTATGGCATGTTTCGATTGCTTCCATGGTCTTCTGCCGTTGGGGGCAATAAAGTGACTGCGGAGGAGGTGAAGATGCTGGCCGCGCCCCAACGGAGATCTCCTATCGTGGAGAGTCCCGCCATTCACAAGTTGAAGCGGAAACGCGCAAACTCTGGTGAACGAGGCAATCCCGCGCCAGAACACTCCCAACCCTCCAAGATATATGCCCGCCCTCATGACACGAACGGTAATGATAGGAAAACAATATCGCCACATTCACCGCCGTCTGCGATCATGGCAGAATCGCCAAAGGCATCATCGCAATGCAACACCCCTAGCAACAATTCACTGCGAACTATAAACCAAACTACGGAATCTAGAGATGAGCCTCCACCGACAAATCTAGCGAAACCTGAATCGACGCAACCCGCAAGTGCAGTCCCAAAAATGGATACAGAAACTTTACGCCGCACGCTTGAGGCGCAACTAAGCCTGGAAATACTCTTGAAACATGATGAACTACGATTAATTGACCAGGAAATAGCAAAATGCCAAGTCGCACTGGACCAACTTCGTCGGTGTTCCGAAATTCCGTACCCTGGTTCAAACATTTCGGGGCTCTCTTACACCGTCAGCAATGGTACAGGAAATGCGATATTGCCCGCTGCAGCCCATGGCCCACCGCTAATATCGCCTTCGCCATGGGGCGTTACTGATGGGCCGTACAGCAGACATTATGCTAAATGGTTACTTCCCGACCCCCGATTTGATGGTGGAGAAGCTGAGACGGCTGTTCCCCCTTCTGCAACTACAAGAGGTGCGCCCACAGATGGACGGGTAACGCGTGGTTCATGGTCGGAGCAAGGTGTTACTGGGACTTTGCGTTCGCAACGTAGTTCTGCTGGCACCAAACTGCAAGCACTATCCAGCGGGTATCCGCAACCGAAGGATAAAGCTGGGCCTATGACAATAAAGCGCAAGAGCGATGGCCAACTTGTCAAGTTAGTCTGTCTTGACTGTAGGAGAGAAAATTTTTCAAGTACCCAAGGCTTTATCAACCACTGTCGAATTGCGCATAATCGGAATTTCGCAAGTCATGACGCGGCCGCTGCTGCATCTGGAGAGCCAGTAGAAGTGGACGAGTCAGGTGCGGTTATTGGGAACCATAACGATGTATCTTCAGGAACCGCTGTTGGATATGTGCACCCTCTGATTCGGTCAGCTCACCTAGTTGGGTCCACTCCGCAACCCGGCGCGCGTCGTACGTCTTCTTCCCAGAATCAAATAGCAAGACGATCCAGTGTTAGCAGAACATCTGGTGGTGGCAGCAATGAACCTCGAAGAGGATCTTCGCCGTTGCAAGCTCGAAATACTCCTAATGGGAGCCGTCCGCGACCACAAGAAGTCGCCGTTGAGTCTCCTAGTCCTTCATTTAAGGCTTCTCCAGAGACTCCCAATCTATCTTCACTAATGGAGAGAAGAGGGATGGCAGTGGATCTGTTTGACATTGTAGATGACGCTTTGACGAAAACAGACCTGGACATGTTTTCAGAGGATGAGTTTAGCGAAGGAGCCGAAACCGAGAACGAACAGCCAAACCCTCAATTTAATGTTCGAGGAAGTAGGCTGCCCGCCCGAACGATAGTTTCACCATCCCAACCACCGCGGCCAGGGAGCCGAAAAGGAGCCGACAAACCAAGCCGCAAGCCACAGTTAGCTCGCCCTCCCAATCCTCCTTCGCCTCAGTCTTCATACAGATCGCCATATGCCCCAGCTTCAGGATCTTCTGATGTTCGTGAAGTCGACCAGCAAAAAAGTCAAAGAAACGACATGGATATAATAATGGCTGATTCAATTTCTGCTGATCTAAGTCCCAATACAGTGGAGTCCAACCAAGCACCCAGCCTAGTCAGTGATGACGAGGACTATGAAGCACCGTCTGAATCTGAAACCCCGAGCCCCAGCCCTTCAATGGCAAGCGATGAAGGCCCCGACAACATTGAGGTTCGGGATGGTGATGAGGGCAGTGTCAGGGGCCCCAACGTAACCACCGCAGCAGCGCCAGATACGAAACCGGGGCCGGAAATTCCGAATCCTTCCAAACACCATCCTTCACCAGTCCCTCGAGAAGTGCCGGCTTACAAGAAGAAAGCACCCAGTAAGAAGAATAGTGGGGTGAAAAATGCCGGACAGGCACCCAGCGTTACCGTTCCTGCTTCCGCTGCCGCTACCCGCAGCAACGATAAAGAGCAAAAACGTGTTAGCTTTGTGAGCCCAATTACCACTCCACCAAGAACCAAGAAGGATGGTGGTGGAAAGCGACATCGTCGTGGATAGATTTGTTCGCCTGTTTGTAATAATCTCTCCAAAGTTTTCTATGAAGGGTGTATTATCGCGCCTTTCCCTTGTTCCCTCAACCCCCCTATATTTTTCCTTGACTTGTTTTATTTCTGTTTTTAATAAAGATTATACATTTTGCTTTTGCTGCAAAGCTCCTTCTGTAGCCGAGACTTGGGAGGTTGGTGTTTGTTTTGTACCTTTTGACCTGCCGACCTACCGAAACTGTGGGCCCTGGCAGGTGTTTTGTTTGCCTTACGAAAACGAATTCCCTTTCTAACTCTCCTTGCGTCTTGTCTCGTTTTGCTTCTTCCTTCTGCCTTTTGTTCTATATACTAGCTTGCTTAGCCTTTTTCGACTTTGTCCTTGATTTCCCTCTTTTTCTTCTTCACTCAGCAATTCACATTATGGTTTTTTACTATACTGGGGGGAAGGTCATACGTGGGCGGGCATGGCATTATGGGATATCTTTGTTTTTCACTTCTTTCCTGCAGTGGTTTCTTTTTGCTACCTTTCTTTTTCCACGCTGGTTTCCGGGTTACAGGGTCGGTTTTGGTTGGATATCGGTCTGGGTCTGGGTCTGTGTTCGGCTGGCTGGGCTGGGCTGGGTTGATATCAGGGGCCATAAGGGATTTATTTTATGGTCACCAACCGGTCGGGATTGTTTGTTAAATTTTTCTCATTCACTGTTTTGTGTGCAATTCCTCAATTGCGCGTGTTTTTGTCTTGCCTTTGCTTTGTCTTTTTTTGTCCTTGTGAAAGCAACAACAATCCTCTGCTTTCCCTCTCAACCTGTCCCATTTTCTTCCTTTCTCCGCCTCTGCTTGTGCATATGGCTGGCCGGGCATATACCTTCTAAGCTCCGGCCCCTTTCCCATTTTCCCATTTTCTTTAACCGCTCTGCCTTACTATTACACGAGGATATACGGGCGCATGTTTTCCGACCTATGATGCTCTTCCGCCTTTTACTTACCCAATCTCACTCATACTGTTGTGCTTATTTATCTACTTTACCCGTTTCACCGATACCATATCATATACACATGCCGTGCCACCTCAACCCTCCCCAACTTACACACACATAAACAATATATAATTTGTACATACGTTGCGATCCATTATCTCCTCCCTTTTTTTTCCCCCCCACAATACTCCCTACCATATGATGAGATCTTGATATGCTACGATTTTTCCCTCCTCCCGCTGCTGCTCATATGATGCTTGCTTTCTTATAAGAAGAGTTGAATCCAATACTATATATATTTCACGCCACAGTTAGTACAAGTTACGTCCAGTTTCTTCCATTGAGCGATCTTTTTTTTTTTTTCATTTCCTTTCTCTCTTATATCCTTTCTGCTCCATTGTCTCGTCCCCCTTGCACTTACGATGTTGTTGCTCATAAACTTTTCATGTCCCTTCCCTTCTATTTTTATTTTTATTGTTAGCACATGTGGTTTGATCCATGCGATTTCTTCTTCTTCTACATATATTTATTATATACATAGTTATATCATGGTATTATGTTAAGATATCGAGCGCCAGGAACGGGATATCAAAATGAGAAACTATACAGCCTAAACCCATGATTAAGTTTTGCGACCGTAAATTGTTGAAAATCGAAACTATTTGTATGTATGATGTATATACACGGCTCTATTTTCAAATCTCCTCTTTGATAGCTCTGAAGGAAGGAAACGAAACTCTTCTTTCATTGAATACAAAATTGCGATTGGACCGCCAAACATTCGTGCGGTTGTTGGTCAGCCATGTACTAATTATTTCCCTGTTCTCTTGGCGCGGATATTGTTAACTAGTTTCCACGCGTAACACCTACCTTTCTTTATACCCAGCATTTAATATGTCTATTTTATGAGTTAACCTCCAAATCTTCCATATCTATGTTGTTGTTTTTTATCCCATGTGAAAGGCCTCATCTAGATAACGGACACGAGAAGCAAGGGATTGCTTGAGGTTACGCGACCCACCATTCGTTGGGAGAAGTACCTAGGTGGGTTAACATTACGTTTCATGGTTATTTATGTCCTTCGTCCGTCTCCTGGAGAAGGGCAGAGTCAATTTTCTTCTCTCCTGTTCACGTTTAGGCCTCGTGAATTTGGCCCCAATGCACCTCCCCATGCGTTTGTGAATTCATCGTTCGGGAGACTAAGAAATGCCTATGGGAATTCTCTCGGTCTGGGATTTGAATTAGCCGGTGTTTTGGCATTTGCAACCATTCATTTCTCTGGGATCCAGCATCTGAATATCTTATTTTATCAGAGATGGATGTGGAGTGTTGATAACTATCGATCGAGTTATATATTTCTTCTGCCTTTCGACAATCTATATCAGTTTGATACGTACTTCTACCCGGCTACTTTTTTGACCAATTCTTGGTTATTTTCCTTAGACAAGCCAGTTTTCTTCAGGCATCTGATATCCACTCTTTGTCTGTCGAAAACCCTCATTTATACGAGATTACGAATGGTTGAAACTGTTGCGGCCTATTTGCGGGTGGGAATGGCATACATCACCCTCATAGCTGGCTGGAAGTTATGTATGAAATAATATCTTGCCATGAGACCCCCCTTTTCCCAGGCGAGTGAAATGTATTAAATGAGGTTTATTTTTGCTTAGCTATGTTTTCCTTTGTTATTGCTTCAGGATCAGTGATATGTTTTATCTAACACCTAAATGTAGGTTGAAATCTGCCGTGTCTAGCTGTCCTAGAGCGAGAATAAAGCGAAATCAAAACGAAAACGAGAGATAACGAGATAATGGATTCTCAGAGTCCCCTCGCGCCGGCCAGCATATCCCGTGCCACCGTCTCATTTCTTTTATCTCTCTACCCGCACACCATCAGGGAATTTTACAGAGCTAAACTGATAGCCAAGTCTACATCGAAAGCGGGCTCAAAATCTGGTTCAAAACAATCCGCGGCGAAACGAAAGAATGAGGGAACTATAGAAGCGGAAGTCGAAGCTTTTTTGGAATTGGATAAACTGCGCTATGAAACGATACCTGCTGCACTGAAAGATAGAACTGGAGTTGCCGCTGGTACTGACACCGGTAGAGAAGCTGCGAAAAGACCAAGTAAAAAAGTAAAAGTATCAAAGCATGTTGATGGTTCGCTCCTTTCGGGATGTTTTTTGAAGAAAGATGAGATTGTCAATCTTATGGACTGGAAACTGTAAGCTTCCTTCCAACCAAGGAGTCCGCTTGTTCCCATTCGTTCCAACTTCAACCAAGATGTGCTCATACCATTTTCACAGCAAACATGGCTCGCACCGACCAGCCCTCATGGGCATGATAAGGTCAAATCCAGGCTCTCTCATTCAGTCCACTACCACCACTGCTTTCTCACAACTCCAGGACGTGCTATCCAATACCGGAGGCGAGGCTTTTCCCAGCACTCCGCTCGAGACACTAACGGGCCCCCTGAGGGGCGTGGGGCCTGCCACTGCATCTCTTTTCCTGTCCATTGCCCCATGCCATGCCCCTTCAGATGATACATCCAACATGAGTATAAATGCGGCCCCGTTTTTCAGCGACGAGCTTTTCAATTGGCTCTGCCTGGATAAATACCCGCATGACTTCCCCAACAGCAGCGGCGGCGGCGGAGGAGGAGATGGTGGCCAGGGATCCAAGGAAAAGTCACCAGCAGCAAAAGAGACTAAAATCAAATATAATATGAAAGAATACAGAGAGTTATGGGAAGCTGTGAGAGAGGTTAGGGGCAGGATTACTCATATTCCTGACCAAAAGGGGGGATTAGGAGATGGCCGGGGTAGTGGGGATGGCGGGGACGGAAGCTTCTCAGTGTTGGATATTGAGAGAGTGGCGTTTGTTATCGGCCATCTTGAGGTGTCGGGATATGAGGAAAGGATGGAGGAGGCATCGGCGATACGAGTTCTAGATGGTTGTAAAGTGGATAGTGATTTAGGCGTGGCACCTGTGGGTGCAAATACTGAGACGAAAGCTGTGAATGTAGGTAGGGGGAAACGGAAGAGAGGATAAGGCTTTTCATAAAGGAGCTCTGGAGGTGTATTTGGAAGACGAGTTAGTATATATCGTTTTATCTGTATATTTCATCTATAAGTGTACGAAACCAGCGTTAATTTGCTATTTCTATGCTTTCATTCTCTCCAATGAATACTTGGAGCAAAAGGACGAATTGAAATCAGACCCGAAAGAATAATCTAATAAACTATATCAATCAAAAAGAAGGCTATTAAAATTCCACCGTAACCATTCCACAAGCCCCTTGAGCTTCCACTGTCAGTTTTCATTAATAGAGCACACGGTCACCCCATATTCATTTCCCCTTGGACATGCAGCAAAGTGAGCAGATTATCCCTGACAGCTTCAATCCCTCAGGTCAATCAAATTTCAACAAGCCTAACAACGGGCTCAACCCAGAAAACGAGCAAATAGAAACTTATGAACAAATATCAACAAGCGTCGCCTCCGCCCATGTAGCTCAAAAGAAGATTCTAACGTCTTCAATCTTAATTACTAGCCTCTCCCTTCTTCAGTTTGTTGCAAACGGTCAAAGTCACCCCCTCCTTCAAACGCCCAAGCCACACCATTTAATACCTACCCACCCGCCGAGCACTTACATCAAATATCCAACCCCCGCAATTAACATCCAGACCAGCCCTCCCAATCCGATCTCAACACCACTAACCACGATCGCTGGCGCGGCATTCGGCGTCTCCGTCGCCGACGGGGGACCTGTCCCGGTAGCCGTGCTGCCCTCCGAAGTTTGCGATGCACTGCTACCACCATTGCCTGCGGTGCCTGAAGGTTGTGTAGCAGTGGGTGGTGGAGCCGATGGAGATTCGCGTGCTGTGCCAAACTGCTTCGCCGCGTTGCAGTTCGCGACTTTTGACGATTCAACGGCATGTCGGCCTTGGTCGGCTGGGCAGTTGTTGTAGCAGCTACATTTCGTGTTTAGGGTGGGTTAGTGATCTGAGGCGTTGACTGCTTTTCTTTGGAATTTAACTGTGGTGGAGAGGGGAGCGTGGCCGAGGTAGGAGCATATGATGTTGATTTGAGTATATACATACGTCAAGACATTGTTGTAATGGGTGCAGAGGCAGTCCCAATCCTGTACGGGGCAGGTGTTGAGAATGGCTGTGGTAGATTTCACACAAGCATCGAGAATACTAGGTGTTTGGATTCTTGGTTAGTAACAGAATTCTGTAAATATTTCACACGATCCGCGACTGTTCTCCCCCTCTTTCATCACGATGATCCCCGTTTGCTTCATCTTATCAACGAGAAGAAATCACATACTTCTGAGCAGCACATTTGCTGGCGCTACCATTTTGTGGCTCGGCGGTTGCATTTACATTGGCCACGATAATGACAAAGAAAGTCAGGAACGCAGATAGAGAAATAAACGACCGCATATTTGGCAGTAAAAATGGAAAAGCAAAATGAACGGATGGATAAAAAATTTAACGATTGCTTTGTTTCTCCTTTGTTTCTCCTTTTCTGAAAAGAAAGCGCTTTGGCTCCCGTTCACACACACACACACTCGAAGACAGTGGCCGAAATATGTATCAAAATCCTAGCGGGCAATACCAAATGAATTGAGCTGGGAAACGCTTGAAGGCCGGCCAGTGGGTATAAATGAATGAAACGGACCAGATGAAGAGGAGGAAGTGTAAAAGAAAGTTGAAAAATGAGCGTGGGCGGGCCGAGTATATGAGAATACGTATTTTTGTTAACGATTGTTCTAAGAGAACAAGAAGACGACCAGGAGAGCTTTGTTTCGCCCGCGTCATAGATATCGAACACAAAACAGAGGACCACGCGATGTGGAAAAGGGGGGGAAACTAAACCGAGAAACCTCTTGCTGAGAAAAGCAAGGCAGGTAACTAACGAACATTAATAGCTCCTGTTAGCGGAGCCGATACGTTACAGTCTTGCAGACTATTTGAAGCCGAGAGCCGGATCTGGATTCTTGCTGTGCTAGGCGTGGCGCTTTGGCTCAAGCCATTGTTGCACTCAGCAAGGTAATAATATATGTATATCGACCTCCCACATATTGGATGACATTTGTCGATGAGGGGAAGGCAAAGCCAGGGCAGTATTATTTAGATTCGTAGTTGGTATCTGGGAAATCATTGGCTTTGGAAGTTGCAAGATCTTTGAACGAGGCTGTAAATCAAGAGGAAATAGCCGGAAAATAACTAACGAAATGAAAAAGACCCTCTCTTGATAATTTCGAGAACGGTCTGGAGCACGCATCAATGAACGTGATACTTTGAAACCATGGTGTGTTCTAGTCTGAGAAACCTGTTTCGGTGGCGTCCAGGCTTAAACAGTGTGGATGCAAATGTTTCGGGGGGGCAGGGGGAATGCAAGTGTGTGATACTTCATAAAACATGGCTTTATTTATTCCTGGAATGATGGATATTGCAAAGCCAACTCGACGCGGGAGAAGTGAGAGAAGTTTAACATATAATATATATAAAAAATGAAATACGCGGCAAAATCCTGGACTGAGACCGGTCGAGGTCAAAATTGCCGTTTTGGGAATCGAGCTTAGCTGCGTGATTATATAACCAACACATTCGTGGTTTGCATCTCACAAGTATTCCTATAAAAGGATCTGCAGGCCGTTTTCATATAACTAGCTTACTTCTCTTCTCGCTTTCTATCCTTTTGCTAAACTCTCCCCTCCTTCCATAGATACATACGCGCACACGCATAGATGAAAATTGCTTTATTTTTCAAAACGATTGATGATGACACCAGGCGTAGGCTCCGGAGAGGGACAATTATATAATTATGAAAGGGGGAAAGAAATGGGGGGAATCGTTACATACATAGGGTGGGAAAGGAATGAAAGGATAGGAAAAGAACACAATATATTGCCAGTCGTCACTAAAGGGAGACAAGGAACAAGTAGAGGGAAACAGATACGGAGAGAAGGGCAGGAAAAAACGGAGAGGAAAAACATTGGGGGCAAAGTGATATAGAAAGAGAATATGATGGGAAAATGGGGTTATTTATGCCATGATAATAAATAGGATGCTTTGCTTTCCCCGTTTCAATTTCCTCCCTACCCACCCTGCTTGGTCTCTACATTATACAGAAGAGAGGCGAAAAACACGTAGAAAAACACAAGATATACACAAAATATATGGCGATAGGAAGGAGGCTTATAGAAGCACCTCAGACAAAGACAAAAAAAAATATGAATATGGGTCGGCTGCTCTGATGGAAAGTAGGAATAACAACAAGAGGTTTAAATAACATATGCATGGCTTGGGGTTACATTTACTCCTGGCCGAAGCCTAAGGTTTCCTCAACAGCGATAGTTAGCTTGTGTTGCAGCTGCTCGTACGTCTTATACGGTGGTAGATCCAAGCGGTTAAAGCTGTGATTTTTTCGGACCCGTTAGTATGCAAAGAAATATAGGGAGCAGACGGAGGAAGGAAAAAGGCAAGATAAAATAAGAAAAGAACATACCAAGTATGCGACTTGGGCAGCGCGGTGATCTCTCCAGATTTCTCAATGGTAAACCGCCTAGGCCCATCGCTGCCTTGCAGATCCTTAAAGCCGTTAACTGGAATGCGAGAGGTACCCGTTGCGAACTGCAGGAGGCGAGATTTTTGCTCCGCATCCCAGCTCCGTATGACCTTCCAGAAGTTTTGGATCACTTCGTCCTGCTCCTGGTAGCCGCGGTAGTCGGTATGTTTCTTCCAGTCATCTACGTCGATATCGGCAATACCACCAATGAGCAGCTCCAATTCACGCTCGTCAAAGACATTGACGAGGTCGGCTGGGATAAGCTCGTTGAATCCAGTGATAAAAGCATTGAACTGCTCTTCTACTCTTTTTTGGATTTTCCATTCTGTGATCAGTCTATTTATTAAGGTGTTGATTAGTTATCATATTACTTATTATAGACAGTTACGGTCTTGGTACATTGTATATACTTACTCAACATATTGCTTTTTGTTTTCGTTGGTAACTGGGATGTTACTGCCGTTTGGTAGCAAGTCAACCGTTTTCCTCTCGCCAAATTGGTCATCGTCAATGGAGAATGTGAGCTCGTCAAATACACCGGTAATATCATGTTCCCTGATTTACATGTTAGCAAAAACTGGGTATACTCATGACCCTAAAAAGAAAATAAAAACATACAATGTCCATGTTAGATTTCGGTGGAAATCCTCATCGACACCCTCCATATCCTGCAGCGTAACCTTCTTCCTTAACATCATCTTATAAAATGCGCCGATGAAGAACGAATCAAGGAAGCGGCGGTGGAAGATGGCAAGGCCGACAACACGCCCTATGAATTTGAAATAATTCAAATGCTCAGGATTAATACCGGAATGCGGGTTGATCTGGAGGGTGTAGTTATCATGTGCTGAATATTCGAATAGGCAGTAGAACGGGTTAAACATTTCGTGGGAAAGCAAGAAGAAGAATTCTCTGTGTTTTTCCCGTGTGTCAGTATTTCACCACTAAATGTAACAGCGACAACAAAATGAACTCAAATAAACGAACCTCGAAAGGCCACCATAATCGAGCCCATCTTCCCCATCGAATTTGATCATTAGCCTCTTCTTCAAATCCGATGCACTCTGGCGCATGATTTCCGCGTATGAATCCTCGAAAATAGCACCTCGCCGGACTTTGACATGGCATTGACCAGACATGATCCGCAACGCCGGTTGGGATCTGAAGTAAATAAGCTTGCGTCGGAAATCGCGCTTGTATTGCGGAACACCTTGGTCGAGGGACGACGGGAGTCGTGGATCATCCCAGGTGGTAGTTTTCGTATTGTGATCAACAAAGTACACTCGAGCTGTGTTGGTGAGCCGCATTTCCCAGCCACTTGGTAGCGGACCGAGTTGAGACACAGGTTGTTGTTGAATAGTGGTATTATTTCCATTAGCATTTTGACCGTACATGCGGATATATTGCTGTCGACGCGGATCAACCCAGGTGGTCGTTCTCGTGTTATGGTCCACAAAATATGGCCGGCCCTCCGGGGTATAACGTTGTTCCCATCCAGCTGGGAGTTCGCCAGTACCGGCTGTCGTAGCCCCGGTGGCCATCATAGAAGCGGCATTTGCATTGGAAACACCAGGAGGGGTGCCCGGCTGCTGAGAGTCTGGAAGATTTGGCGAATTTGCGCCTGTGCGGTCTTCCGGGAGCATTCGGCTTTGATGAGCCCTGCGCTCCATCTGCATGTTGGCTTCCAGCTGGGTGCGTTGGGCCTGCTCGCTGTAGTGCTGCGAAGGACGTGTCCATGTTGTGGTTCTGGTGTTGTGGTCTACGTAATACGTCCGGCCTAAATTATCTTCTCGTCGTTCCCAACCCGCGGGCAACCTTCCTTGGCTGTCCTCGAAGGAGCTCAGGTTGGCTCTAGAAGAGGTCGATCCATTCGCCGTCTGACTAGATCCGCCCAGCAGGGAACCTGAAGGGGCGGGAGTTGCGGCGGAAGGAGCTCGAGCGGGAAACATGGACGCGGGGTTAGCCGCAGCTGGCTGATCGCTGGCTATTTGGCTAGTGGCGGCAGTAGTAGCCGACGTGGAAGACTGGGGTCGAAGTTGTTGCTGATAAGAAAGGTTTGAAGACGGAGGAGCGTTATGAGGAGGGCGTAAGGAGCTGTTCTGTGGCGGAACGGGTGTCGACAGGTTAGTAGATAGGTTAACGATAAGTTTCCCGTGGACAACAAGATTATCATTGGACTTCTTCAGGTCTCTCGTAAGCATTTCTGTAAAGGAGGCGGAGTAGTTTAGCAAGCGTCCCTGGTATCGAATAGTAGGCGTGGAATTTCGGGAAGAGAGTATTCACCATCGTCACCAACGTCTAAGTCTATCACATCTCCGATGCGAACATTTATGACACCTAAGAAACCCTGGTCCTTCTTCTTGAACTTCTTCTGGTCGAAAATCTGAATGGCGAGAATGGAATCTTCCGTGACTCTCCTAAATATTGAAAAAGGATCGGTTAGACCCAGCCACAGTGAAACGTGAAAAAAATGGAGCTTAAAGTTACAGGTGTCGTACAGGTCAAAGACTTCATTCCAATATGGGTTGAGTGTTTTCTTGATCACCGAGGTAGTATGAGTTTGCTCACCACCAACCGTGGCAACTGCGAACGGATCGGGGAACCCTGGACAATTAAAACAGTGTCTACTGTCAGTACGGAGTTCCTGGCTTTAAATGGGTGTCTTTCCCCCTCTATCGTCCTCGATCTGGTTGATTTCATCGATAGGGGGATGTTTCGAACTCACGGAAAACATCGCGTTTGTACAGTCCATCAGCGGCGATGACTATAGCTCTTCGTCAATATAGGGAAGATGATTAAGAGCGGTCAAAGGATATATTGATCCTTACTTGTTACTCTAAGATTCGGTTGGCTAGAGGGGCAAGATGACAGATTAGTACATAACCCCAGACGAGAAATGGGAGAGGGGGCAACGTAGCGATATAGATATCTTTATAGAACAGAGGAGGCCAAAAACATACGCAGGCAAGTTAGAACCCATTCTGACGGCAGTCCTAGCTCAGCAGGCCGTCTCCGTCTTCAGGACGGTGGAGATATATGCTGAGGGGTGGCCGATGGAGGTTCACATCCAGCGGGGAAGGGAGCGGCAACAGCAGCAGCGAAACGCCAAGAGGAGAAATATACGCAAATCCTGCGCACTCGAACGGGGAGGGAGGCGAGATGTAGCCTCGAAGCAGGGAGCGAAAAGACCGAGATAGGAGGGGGTTGAGTTGCAGGTGTGGTTGGAATTGTTGGTGCTGGGCAGCGAGCGATGCAGCGATGGATGTCAGATGCATCGAAGGCGTGGGAGCCGCCAACTGAGGCTGAGCAGTGGGCGGGCCAATCGCCGGCCCGTAGCAGTTCGCGGAGTGGGTGGCGCGCCCAGAGAGAAAGACCTGGGACGTCAAACCTAAGACACGCCCAGTTATCAAAGTTACAGACGGGAGGAGCCTGGGGATTGACACGTTGAGAATTGGCTCGGAATTGAAGTTGTTGCGACGCCAGACAGATAGCTAATAGTTGATGTTGCAGAAAATGAAAATTGGCAACACTTGACACTGCGCCGCTAGATCAAACGCCCCTCGCCCGGGCACTGTATACGTAGACCGTGCATTTGCATATCACACCTATCAGCGCTATTTAGATGTCATGCTAGAATTACGGTCTACAAGAGAAAGGAGCAAAGTCATAAATAAAGACTTTGGCATTCATGGATAGATAGATAGCCTTCAGTCGCATGGCTGATATCGCCCCAGTTGAAAATGATATACATAGCCAAGCCCCGCCGCTCTATATAATGACGATATATCCCCAGTTTTTTCAACTGGCACCAATTGTCGATGGAAATATCAACGTGAGCAAAAATAACATCCTGTCGCAATGTAATCCGTATTCTTATGTTCGAATGTTATCCCAGTTCCAAATCTTTACCTGCAAGATAGCTCTGATAGACATATAGTAATCTGCTGTTCACTCAACCCCAAACCAAGAGAAGAAGAAATGAAAAGAAAAGACGAGTGTGAATAAGAACAAAGAAATAAAGGATGCACATTCGAGAGTGGGACAAACAAAGATTAAAATAAAATAAATAAATAAATCATAAATAAGAAAACTGAGGAAATGGAACGCAAATCGGATAGACATTCGAACCCTCATTAAATATCCCACCCCAGTTTCGACTTTTGCCCTTTTGCCCTGAGATTCAAAATTTTTGGGAAAAAAAAAAAAAAAAGGAACGACATAAATTTCAAAAATTCAACCTCGTATTTGCCCATATCATATCAATATTCATACACACCACACGCACACCCATACCACCTAGCTCCAAGTATTCGATTTGATCCGATTTGAGCTGATCCGATTGAATCCCGCTCTTTCTCTGGGGTAAGGGGCTATGGATGGATTTTCGGTCGGTGGGATAAGGAGTTTCCATTTCTTCTTCTCTCCGGTCGCGGTTCCCCTCCTTTTCTTCAATAAGTACAAAAGTATTCCCCTCCCCTCATTAAATTGCGAAATCGATGTATAGTGTGGTCGGACAAAGAAAATATTTTTTTTTTTTGTTTTTTTTTCAAAAAGAGATATTCCCGTGTCCTCCTTATTGTTGGACGGGTTTATTTTCAGTACGGTGCATATCCCCTACCCCGACCTCTATAGCCTCCACGATATACGCCTCGGGGAGGGAATCCGCCACGTCCGAATCCGCCGCGACCGGGGCCACCTCGGCCACGACCACGCCCTCGGGTCATTCCTGGTAGATTGGTTCGTTTGGGGACGACCTAAATGAGGGGAGGAGAGAAAAGAGGGATTACGTTAGTATACAATTTCATAGATATAAAGACAGGGAGAGGAGAATTTTTTTTTCTGGGAGTAGGATAGCTTGCTCACCTTCAAGTTCCTCCCGCGGAAGACACTCTCGTTCAAAACAAGTGCTTGAGCCACAAGACTCGGCTCCGTGAATTCCACATACGCATACCTGCGTGTATTTATACCAATTAGCGCTCCATCTCTTGCCAGGCAGCGCGGATGCAATGTTTATAAAAACGAATATAGAAACAATAAAGATGAAAGAAAAAAAGCGAAACACAGCTAGCTAACCCATGACAGCACAAGGGGCGTCAATAGCAGCAGCAGCGGCAGCGGCAGCGGCAGCATAGGAAAAAGAATAAGGGCAAGGCGAGACAAACCCCTTAGGATGGCCGGTGAACTTGTCGAGCAAGATGGTAACCCGATTTATCGACCCGCAGCTCTGGAAGTGTGCCTGGATCTCCTCCGGTGAGGCACCGTAGTCGACGTTGCCGACGAAAATGCTCCGCGCGTCGATATCCTCTTTATCTTCGCGCAGGCTCTCCGACTGCTGGTCCAGCGACGCTTGCATCTCTCGTAGTTTGGCAGCTTCGGATTCCATCTCGGCAACCCGCCGTTTCATAGCGGCGATTTCTTCCTAGAACGAGAGGAGGAGCAGGCGTTGCGTTAGTTGGATGATTTTTTCTGATTTTCTCTCAGAATCAAGTAGTAGTATAGCGGGTGGGAGGTGGGAAATGAGAGCTTTCGGGATTTCCTCCCTCAACTCCCAGGGTTTCTCAAATGTGCATGTACTGTATATGTATATCTAAACTCACCTCCTCATCGCCAGGTTTCTCATGTGTCTCCAACCGCTCATCGGCGATATCAGCTGCATCAGCCATGACGACTGTGATTAGAGTGTGTCGAAGGGGATCACCTCTTTTTGCGAATTCCCTCGTTTAGATAGGTAGAGCTGATAAATCTAACCGAATGGGCGGCGCGTCCGGAGGTATCTAAGGAGTCGGGTGTTTTTTTGCTAAAAGCGCAAAGTCTATTTTAGGGCACGGATATAAAAGGAGGCCGACGATACGAAGGGAGTCAAAGGGGTCTCAAAGAAAATATAAGGGGAAGAAGAGCTGCAGAGACGGGGTGCTTTGTTGTATGTTTTGCGTTGTCTTGTAAATTGCTGCCGGATGAGATTGGTTCTCTCGTTCTCTGCAGAAACAGCCGCCAGTCGCTTTTCTGGCGCGGGTGACGGATTAGGCATGGCGCCATCTGGGCCTCGGGACCGTTCGAGGTCGGAACCAGCGATCGCAGAGGTGATTATCATATAGAATCGCTGGTTTTATTTAGAATTTAACGGATCTTATAACTACTACTTATTACTATCTGGTTCGTTGTTCGTTTGACAGGGCTTCAATTCTTGCTTGCATGCTGGCTGGTGTCTACTACTGACGGGATCTTTAGTAACGAGATAGCAATGATGAATACATACTCCGCACAGGGACAAGTAAACATGGAGGAGTAGAAGTAGAAGAAGCATAAAGCCCACAACGAACCATTGGACGGTAGGTACAACACAACTAACGTGAAGAATTGAAATCCGGGCTCCAGGAAAGGCCTGCTGGGGATTCCAGGCAATACGACAGGCCGTATGAGAAGTACGCGGAAAATAATAGCAAGAATAATTTCTCATTTCTGGGACAGCTCCGATATGTACACCATACAAAAATTAAACTGAGGAAAAGAAAACGAAATAAATAAGAACACCTTTGCAGAGAGTTAACAGATAAGAAGGGGGAAAATTGACAAAAACGGTAAATGCCGATCGACAAATGTTCTGCTGGCATGATCATGAAGCAGGCGGCGGTGCCTGTTGTTTACGAAACGAGACTTTCTCAACGGAGACAGTTTCCGCTCCCTGTGCGTCCTTGCGTAGCTGGTATACGTATAAAACGAGCACATCACCTTGCACCTGTATAGAAAATTAATTAGCCATCCATCCGCATCCTGAATGAAAGATGGATCCACCCCATACGGTACAGGTTGACAAATATATAAATAAATATATATATAT
>QGQJ01000905.1:0-21927 GCA_003206725.1 Blastomyces emzantsi
GGTTGGTGGGCTGGCATTGCTTTTCGTGGCAATGGTTTTGTCCGTCTAATTTGTGTGGTGACCTAGCCAAGTACCAGGGTGAAATGACCAAAGACCCAAAAAAAGGAGCCACAGGCCGCACATGCCCAGTAGTGGTATACCAGGATTGTAGCGGCGCATAAGAGGGCAAGGGTTTCGAGTCGCTTAACACACAATTCATTGGAGGGCGGCATTTTTCTTACGCAGAAGACGATTCCCACATTACCCCTCTGCTTATGGGTGTGCAAGGGGGATGAGGAGGGTGGAAGACACGGAATGATGCAACTACGGCAATGCAGGAAGGAGAACGCAGCACTGCCTTTTGCAAGCGACGAATCAATCAATGGTCGATAAACCTGCGGTGTGCAGGGGAGGGGCGTATTTTATGGGGTCGCATGGTCAAGGCAAGCTTTGTTGAGTTAATCTGGAGTTACCCGATCTAGCCCGCTCCGTGACTCCCCGTCCGTGAGGACAAGTTGGACAGATGTGCATGCCGGCGTCTAAGACCATTGGGTTGATGGCTGCTGGCTGTGGCCGGTATAAAGAGGAATGGAAAAGCCCAATGTGCTGTCGCCTTTTGGTAACGTTGGTTTGAAAAAGTATCGAGGCTGCGCGTTAGGGGCACATCGGTTTGTTGCTCATATATCTAATATCCACCTTTTTATATGTCGAAGAGGGAGCATAGAAGCTCAGACCTTTCTCTTTTTCTTCTCTTTCCCATTCGGCCTTCATTAATATATATACCTCGCCACCAGCTTCACGGCGGCTTCGTCAGATATGGGTGGTTGTGCTAGCGTCATTGCGACTCAAACGCATGAGTTGGGAGATGCGGTCCGAAGGCGGGGGAAGAAACTCATCGCTTCCACTTCTCACTCTTCACCGTCCCTGCCCAGGTTACCGCGAAAGCAGAAATTTCGGGCCTTGATAAAGAAGAAGAAACAAAAGTCCCTGGAGAAGGCAGAACGCCTCTTTCGAAAATCAAACCCAACATTCAATGACACTTCCAAAATAGACCGCCTGCGTGCAACAGAGTATTCCACCCTAGACAAGGAGGGCCACATCTACTTGGATTATACAGGTGGAGGACTCTATGCCGACTCCCAGCTGCGGGCACATCATGAGCTTCTTGCCCGCAACATTTTTGGGAATCCACACTCCCTCAACCCAACTTCTAGTGCCATCACAGAGCTGGATGAGCAAGCTCGAGCGCATGTGTTATCTTTCTTCAATGCTTCCCCTGAAGAATATATCGTTATCTTCACACCTAACGCATCCGCCGGCATGAAATTAGTTGGTGAAGCATACCCCTTTTCTCCAGGTGCCGAGGTGATATTGTTATGGGACAACCATAATTCTGCGCATGGGATTCGTGAATATGCTCGCTCCAAGGGTGCCACTGTCTCATATATTCCGGTGACAATGCCTGAGTTGCGTGTGGACGAGTCAGTGATCGAGAACGCCCTTCTGCCGAAGGATGAAAAAATTAGCAATCCCCGCCTTTTTATTTATCCCGCCCAGTCGAACTTCTCTGGTACTCAACATCCTCTCGAGTGGATTGACAAGGCCCACGAACAAGGGTGCGATGTTTTGCTCGACGCTGCTGCGTTTGTTCCGACCAACCGCTTGGATCTCTCCCGCTGGCACCCTGATTTTGTGCCCATCTCCTTCTATAAGATGTTTGGATATCCGACCGGCGCTGGCTGCTTAATTGCTCGTCGGGAAGCATTAACACGTTTGGAAAAGCCATGGTTTGCTGGCGGCACTGTCTGGGGCAGTTCAGTTCAGGCTGATGGGCATGTGCTCCTGCAGGGGCCTGCAGCCTTCGAGGATGGTACAATCAACTACCTGAACCTCCCAGCGGTACACATCGGCCTTAATCATTTGACGAGTATCGGGATAGAGACAATCCACGAACGTGTCGCGTGCCTGATGGACTGGTTGATTAAAGAGATGCAGGCCCTCCGTCACTCCAATGGCAGCGAGGTTGTGAGGCTCTACGGACCGGCCAACACGTATCGACGTGGCGGAACCTTCACATTCAACTTTATAACACCCACAGGCGAAGTTGTTGATGAGCGTATCGTCGAGAAACTTGCGTCGGCGCTTAATATTTCATTGCGGACAGGCTGTTTCTGTAACCCTGGGGCTGGAGAGGCTGCTTTCGACCTCACCCAACCAGCTCTTATCAGCGCATTCAATGGCGAGGCCGAAATGCAGACCAGCGACCAAAAGAAGACCTTTGATGACTTCTTGATCGATATGGGGATGACCACCGGCGGTGGCGTCCGGGCTTCGATTGGGCTGATGTCCAACTTTGCTGATGTTTATCGATTCGTTCAATTTTCCCGCGCCTTTATTGACACCGTTCCAGTGGTTGAGAAACTGATTCCCCGGTTGCATTGTTGAGGTTGATTATCGATATCAGTGTGTTTAGTTTCTCCTTTTTTTTTTTTTTTTCGCCTTCTAAACGATAAAACGATCAACGACGGAACCGCTCGAGTTTTGTATATTAGCCGACGTGAACATGTATATAACGATTTGAAGATTACCGACTTCATGAACATATCCGACCCCTACACGACTTTCTATTCTTTAAGTGTTTTTGCCACTCTGTCGGGATCGGGGCGGGCCCATTGGGTGGTCCACCAAGGCTGAATATATAGTGTTTCTTCAACTCCTGTGTGATTTTTTGCTGTTTTTCCTGTGCTGTTGGTCTTCTTTTTTTCTTGTTGTCCCCTTCTTCTTGTTCTTCTTTCTGGTGTTACTGGCGTTATTTGACCCGAGGAGAATTGGACGGAACTCGCGTAGAGTGGTGCTGGTCGAGATACAAACAGATTATAAACGGGATGAGGTATATAGTTTATAGAGCCCTACAGAAATGCCAGCGTCGATCCAGTTTCTCCAACTACAACTTGCTAAGATTCCCGATTTGTTGAACGTACCTGCAAAGAAAAGTGTTTGATGAAACCAGGTCGAGAGAGAGAATATACAAGAGGGCAGTGGTATTTTTATAAGGAAAGATTTTAAAAACAATGACAGAACAAAGGTAAAATATTGTTCTTCTTGATATTGGCAGGTTGGCTGCCGCCCAGAACTCCAAAAAATGGAACTTGTTTGTATGTCCAAGGAATTCATTCTCTTTTCAAATGGGAAGAATACAATCAGCGGAGAGTTAAAACACTCAGCTTGCCAAACGGGGAGCACGCTTCTTATCTATTTTATTTTTAGGGGTAGGAATACTCTCCGCGCTCCCCCCCAACCAAAGGCTGAAGACAAGGTCAAAGGAAAAGGCTGCCTGACCACCCTGACACCCATCTAACACGCGAACTGCCCATATTATTAGATTCATCCAACACTCAGACAACCTTCTCCTACACCAGCGTTGCACCTGGATTGTCGGTGCTGGAGGGGGTTAAAAACTGAGTAGAAGCAATTAATTGGAAAAGGTTAGCACAAAGTTCCAGCAAATGGATCAGAAGAACATCGTGGAAGAAAACATTTCTGTGGATATATGGGTTGTAGTCCTTTATATAGGGCAAGTGGTGAAAGAGTGCACTCCTCCTGTCTGACTCTTTGGCCCATGTTTAACCGCTGGGCATAAATCTCTGCTTTGCGAATTTGGGAGAGCAAGCCGAACTTGATCGGAATCTAGTTATCCTAACTAATTGATTAGTTAAAAATACACATGAAGGGAGAAAAAACACTCCGACTCGACTCAGCTCCAATGTCAATGGATATTAATGGTTTCATGATTCCCACACATTGTATGGGTAATGCCAAAAGTATATGGCTAACCACCTGGGCATATGGCAAATTCTCTATAAAATCACTGTTTGAATGGTATTACAACGACGGAGCGAGCAGATTTGGAAATATATATGCAGATATGATATGGTGTTGAATTTTTTCAGCTAGACAAGTGCTCAGAATACAGGAGTAGTTTCACTCTGAATGTGTATTGCATCTTCATTAACATTGATGACATTTCACATTTCTTGACAATGAGAGTGAATTCTCCATACACCTCAGGCACTTAACTCTTCTGGCTGCTCTGATCCGAATATGCTAGCTAACGTTTGGTCAACGTCCACGATATATATATATATATATATATTGCCTTGCCGTAAAGATTTAAAACTTTTCTTTGGTTTTTGTTGATAGGTTAGTATACCATCGGATCAAGTTGCCGGACAAAGGGCAATGTAACATCAAATTTTAATCTGAATCCACTCCGATCAAAATGCATGTCGACCATGGTGTGTTGTGTTGTGGTGTGGTGGGGTTGTTCTGGCGGGGGGAAATATTTCTGTTAACTAGTTAGTTAACTAACTTAAGTTAAGTTAGTTAACTAGTTATATTTAGACGCGCTTGCATGACTCAGCACGGTGAAGCATCCATCAAGACATTGTGTTCACCATATTGGTGGAAGAACTGGAACATCGCAACCAAATTTATTCAGACCCCTGTGGCAGTATCTGCCATGCTTGAGTTATAGATATGCAAAAGCAGAAGCTTTACTGCCGCCTTGGCAGCATAGTTGGCTGCTGTCGCCCTCGCCTTTCACCCAAGCTATTTCATGTGAAAGTCCTCAATCGCCAGGTTTACATCCATATACAGACCAGGCAAAGGTAACCTTGTTATTGCTGCTCCCCCGAAGTAGTGAAATATTTTCATTAGACTCAATTGGCTAACTGTAGTTTAAAGAAAAGCCGCACTCCCCGTTAGCCGCGGTCGTGAATCGCGCTCTCCAACATTCTGCTCGCGGGATGTTGCAGCTTTTTACGGTGGTTCTACTTCCATCGGGCCTTGCCACATCAACACGCCTCCCCCGTTGGAGGGAGCGCTTGATTCCAGGCGTTCTTTCTCCCGGTACAGTCTTTCGCCGGGACGCAGGGATCAATTGCTGCGGCAAGGTGTAGCAAGCAAGCACCAACTTAGTCAAACAACAAATTCCTCCAGAAAACACGGAACCCGTAGCTTCACTTTAGCTGTCATGAATCACCGTCGGAGTTACTCTAGCTCTTCAACACACGGAGCTAACACATCTGCAACTGTACCAGGTGCATCACCATCTCGAGCTTTTATCGCTTTGGGAAGCAATCAGGGTGATCGCATTGCTGCGATCGAGGAAGCCTGTCGAGAAATGGAAGCTCGTGGCATCAGAATCGTACGGACTAGTAGCCTCTTCGAAACGGCACCTATGTATGTAAGAGATCAAGAGTCATTTTTCAACGGCGTTTGCGAGGTTAGTTTTTATATTATGTTTTTGCGGTTAATGTTCTGGCTTTAATCGGATGTTCTAACATCTCTCATAGATCGAGACTACAATGGGCCCTACGGCCTTATTAAACACACTCCAGTCAATTGAAACTGGTATGGGAAGACGCAAAATTATAGACAAAGGGCCTCGTAACATAGATCTTGATATCTTGTTGTACAACAATTTAAAATTCTCTGACCCTCGACTGGACATACCCCACAAACTCATGTTGGAGCGGGAATTTGTCTTACGGCCGCTTTGCCAGTAAGATAGCAACCCCTGACCCTAATTCACGATAGTAGTGAAACCTCGGCCCACTAACATAAGAATAGACTAATACCTAAAGAATACCCCCCCCTTTCAGACAAAAAACTCTCATATCAATCGTACCTCGAGTCTCTCCCCTACTCCAATCCCCCCCCGGTTGCCGTAACCCCGTTATCCCTTCACCTACCACCCCTCAGTCCTTCCGACCCCAAACGCACAACCCATCTAATGGCCGTCCTAAACGTAACGCCAGATTCTTTTTCTGACGGTGGACAACACTCCCCCGCAAACTTCGCCGCCCTCACCGAGACTATTCGTACCTTTATCCGGAATGGTGCTACCATAATTGACGTAGGCGGCGAAAGCACCCGCCCCGACTCGGCCCCCGTGACTGAACAAGAGGAACTCTCCCGAGTTATTCCAGCCATACAACTTATCCGTTCCCTACCCGAAGCCAACACGATCGCCATAAGTATCGACACGTATCGTGCTGCCGTCGCGGAGGCAGCGGTGAACGCAGGGGCAGATATCATCAATGATGTTTCTGCGGGTGCCATGGACCCCAACATGCCTGCTACCATGGCGAAGCTCCAGAAGACGGTATTGCTCATGCACATGCGCGGCACCCCGCAGACAATGACCAAACTTACCGATTACAGCGCATATGTTCTTAACAGCGGCAGTGGTAGCGGCAGCGGCAGCGGGCTAATCAATGGCGTTGCCACTGAACTCATGGAGAGAATTAAAGCCGTGGAGAATGCTGGCGTGCGGCGCTGGCGGATCATTCTTGACCCTGGAATTGGCTTTGCGAAGAACCAAGCGCAGAATCTAGAGCTGCTGGGGAGCATGCATTGTTTGAAGGAGGGGTTTGAAGGATTACGTTATTTTCCGTGGTTGCTGGGGACGAGTCGGAAAGGCTTTATTGGGCGCATCACAGGCGTTACGAAGCCGAATGAAAGAGTTTGGGGTACAGCGGCGGCTGTGACTGCGGCTGTTGGCGGTGGAGCGGACGTGGTGAGGGTGCATGATGTTGAGGAGATGAGCCAGGTGGTGAAGATGGCGGATGCGATTTATAGACGTGGCGATTAAGAGAGAGGTAAATGGGTTCTTTGAGAGGCTTTGTGAAAGTCCCTTGTTTTTCCTTCTTACTTTTGTCCTCTTTATTTTTATTTTTGCAATGCCTGTGTTCAACAAAAGTTAATGATTGGGACTTTTCTTTCATATTTCAACATCATGTATTATAGGTTCTACATATGCATTTTTATGTTTGGGTCGATACGATGATACGGCGGCTATCTACTTTTTTCTGTATCCCAGCGTTGCAACAGGCTACATTTCAATTCTTTGCGGAGCTTGAATAGCGTCCAATGGCATTACCGCATTACCCCGTTATATCGAGCAAAACTTTTTGAACCGGTTATTTACGGTGTATCAGCTCCGTACGTAGGCGTCAACTAGATTTCGAATGTAAACTAACCTACAAGAAAAAATAACAAAAGAGAAGAGCAAGAAAGGCGAGAAAAGAAGAAAAGAAGAAGAAAGAGGAGAAAGAAGAAAAGAACAAGGTCAGGAAAACGACGGGCAGGGGCAAACAAAAATCGCAAACTTGGTATTTTACTCTCGCAAGATTATTTTAAATGCTCTTCGTTTCCGTATTAGCTAGCCAGCGCTGGCCGTTGTCGTCATCATCGTCCTCCGTACCCGACGTCCTCGTTGCAAAGGCCGGCCCGTGTCCACTGTAGATCTCATCCGCTAGAACCCCATTATCAAACTGAGAAAAAAGAAGAAAAAAAATGTTAAAGGGCAAGAGTTTACAGAATCATTGTAAATCACTAAGAAGAGGAAAAGAAGGAAGGCATCCGCGTATGCTTTGAAAAGAGCAAAAAAATAAAAAAAAATAAAATCAAACAATGCAGATATGTAAATCTAACTGTTGAGATAGTTCCGAATGGCTCCTGCGTATAATTGTTAGCTGATTGACAATTTTAGCTGTTCAGGAAAAAGTGGATACAAGCGAAAAACCAAAAACAGCAGGAGGGGGAAAAATGGCCAAAAGAAAACTCACCTTGCAACTTAGACGCACCCTCACCAAGAACCTGCGTCAAATTCTCCAAGTCATCACCCGCCGTGATTCCAAATCGCCGCACGAAGTCTCTCGCTGCGCTTTCTAGATCGTCATAATTACCGTACTCGTCGGTAGCTGGTAGATCATCTTCGGGACGGCCGAAATAGGCATTGCTGGATATAGATGTTGCCCCTTCAAAATTTGAGAGGCGGCTCTTGGCATCGGCCTGAGCGGCTGGGTTAAATTGATCGCGGCCGAAGAATTCGTCGGAGGAGATACCTTTCTGGCTGCCGAATTTCTGTCTGGCATAGTCTAGTTCCTCGTCTAAATTGGTAAAAAAGAAGCAGTTAGTATATTCTATAGGTGGAAGCTTCCTAGGAGATATCGATGACCACTCACCATCAGCAGCTTTGGATGCGGCAGTGGCTCCAAAGCCCAGCTTCTTAGGGGCGGGAGCTTTCGGGCCAGCACCAACTTGGCCAAATCCAAGACGGCCCATGCCCATTCCCAGACGTTCAATTTCACTAGAGCTCCTTTCATGGCCCCGGGTGGCTCCAAAGCTACCCCGGGCGGGACTGACTGGTGTTGGGGAGGCTATTTTTGTGGCTGAAGACCCGGGTTTTTTTGCTTCAGTTGCAGCTTTCTCCGCTTCCGGATCATATCCCAGTTTAGCAATACGCTCCGCTTCTTCCTTAGCCTTCCTTTCCGCTTCCTCAAAGTCAATGCCATCGGAGGTGGTGAGTTTTTTGGCCCCCAACTTTGGTGTCTTTTTTGACCCCAATACACTCCCCTTCTTGGCGCCAGCGGCTGTGGTCTTGCGAATTGCGGGATTTGACCGAACAGCCACGGGTGGCGTAGATGCTGTGGTCCTGTCTTCCGAGCCGGATAGGGGGGATTTCGGCCGGGAAATTCCATTGCCGTTAGCGCCCGCGCTGAGGAACGGGGAACCGTTGCGGCTGACCACGGGTGGTGTGGCTGTCCGTGAGGGAGGGTTGCTTGGACGTTTGATGGCCGGTTTATCCCATGACGAGAAGAAGTCGTCTTCGCCTTCGCCTGCGGGTGTGGAGGATCCGTCAGAGGGAGACACTGGCCCAGCATCGGTGATGACGACTTCTTTCGGATAACTAGGGTCCCATGACTCATTAGTATATGATGAATTTAGGGTAGCATACGTATTTTAAGATAAACGTACTCTTGCGCATCCAGTTGTGCTCTCCTCTTCAGCTCTTCCTTGTATTTCACTGCTGCATTGGAAGTGTATTTAACCTTGGGATCCTTGCTGGCCAAGGCGGCAGTTCCACCGTGTGACTGGAAATATTTCGTCGCGGACTCATTCCCTCCCACTTTCATAATCCGTAATTGCTCCCATTGCCATTCTATATCCAACGTTAGCCCACAAAACATGCACATATCACGGTCTATACCAACACGGGGATCTGGGCGTAGACGCACGATCAAGGTTGGTGGAGCGAACAAAGGAAATGTGAACGCCGAGGTTTCGGTGATTAGACGAGCAGTCCAAACACAGATAGATACCAAACGGAACCGAAGACCAGGTGGGGTTGTTGGTGCCACAGTCAAAACATATCTGCACAAGTCAATATGAGTGGCGAGTAGGCAAGCACAAGGGGGGCTTTGGCGGTGTACTCACCTTATTTGCGGGCTTGGATTTTAGCTTTTCGAAAATTTTCTGAGATTGCGTCTTTGTCGCACTCATTGTGAATAGCGGCACGGAACGACCTCCGTGAAACGGACGCTGCAGAGGGAGATCAAAGAAATGTTTTGCTGTCTGGCGAAGAGAGGATGTTGGGGGTCGGCGCAATAGCGGCCAGCGTGGTTCCAACCCACCAAGAGGGTCATTTGCAAGCGCGAGTAAGCGCGCTACAAGCGCCATTACTAATATGGCACGTGATATAAACGCGTCCCAGTTCGGCCACTGATTTTGGCAATATGGAAGCAATTAAGGATGACCATTAACACCTTGGTGAACAATAATCATTTCGTGAATTGCTGGGGAATTTATGGCGGCTCTGGTATTATCTAATTTCCTGTGACACCCCGTATTGCTTGCCCTGATGCAGGTGTTCGAGCTTTAATCAATCCTAGCCATGACTTCCGCCCTCCGTACCCGATACGCGCTCCGAGGCCTCTCCGTCGCGAACCCCGCAAAAAAACATGTACTTAGGCCATGGAGAGCCTTTCCCCGATACTATGCAACTCAGAACAGCTTGGGAGGAGCGTCATCCTCATCATCAAATGCAAGACCGCCAAGAAAACAAATAACTGTCACTAGCGATGATGGCCGCGTGCGGTGGGGGGAGCTTTCTAGAAGAGAGAAGGCCGCTCGGGCAACGCAGCAATCCGCGAATTTCCTTATTATTGTTATTGGCGCTGTGATGACGGTGTGCATCCTTTAATTTTAGGTTATTTAAGTGACCAGAACATTTGCTGATTTTTCGCCTAGGGTACGGTATTTACTCTGCTTTACAAGGAAGTCTTTGCGCCAGACAGCAAAACCCGGAATTTCAATCGTGCCGTCGACCGAGTTAAGGAAGACCCGAAATGCATAGAATTACTTGGGGATAGCAAGAAGATACGGGCCTATGGCGAGACTTCGTGGAATAAGTGGACTAGAAATAGGCCTATCGCGTGAGTGAGCGCGAACGGGAAAAACTCTGCTATTATAGTGACTAACCCTCATGCTAGAACCACCGTGGAAAAAGACCGGATTGGCCGGGAGCACATGAGAATGAACTTCAATGTGAGTATTAGGATATTCCTTCGCTTGGTGAGATTACATATTCTAACCACATTTTCTTTTGTTTTCTAGGTCAGCGGTCCACTCAACGACGGGATTGTGAGCGTACATCTGATAAAGAACCCTCAAACAAACGAATTTGAATACAATATTCTGGCCCTGGACGTAAAAGGTACGCCAGAATCATTCCTCGATCACAAATGGAAAATTTCCCTAACTGAGTAAAGGCCATCAACGATATTACCTCGAGAACGCTGAGGCTACTAAAAGTGCCGCGAAGAAAACTGCGACGAAAATATTTGGAATCCAATGGCGTTAACACTGGCGTTAGAAACCACGCCTTCTATCAGGCCATATGAGACTTTTGTCACTACTCAGGAAGCCAAAAACACGCGTCTTTTCCTGACAAGGGTGAATTCAAAACGTGATGGGCTGGCTAAACTAAACGTGTTTACTTTTCACAGTATAAACCACTAGCTTGAGCATTACAGCAGAAGCAGAAAGCAGACCGCATCATCTAAGCGTGCGAGTGATGATGTCGGCGGAAAGTCATGCTCTTATACACAAGCGAACCGCATTTCCGACGGTGTATTTATAACTGGGATATTAGCATCGCGAACTGATGCTCCACCCCAAATCTGTATATATCGCGCATGATTCCAATTGCGCCCAGAAAGAAGAATCAAATCAAAAGCGTCGAAAGAAGAAAGGATAATCCTATATCTCATCCTTAATATCTGTGACCTTTGGCCAGCCCTCAATCGACTTTCCAGACCAAACGGCAACAGCCTCTACCGCTTGTTGCACTTTTTCAACGTCCTCCACGCTCCGGCCAAGCCTCCTCAGGCCACGGAGATGCCACAGCGCCGGACCCGGCCAGCCCTGGCACATTATCGAGGGTAGCGTAACTAGCAGCGTTTCCACCTGAGATAGCACCGTCTGGTCAGCCAGAAAGAGTCCGTAGATCACACTCTTCTCCAGCCAGACGAATTCTTCCTTGTATGATCCCCAGGTGTCGAATATAGGCTCAAGGTTCTGCTTATAGAGGAGCTGAATAAATTTTGTACCGCGTTCCGTGATGTCTTTCTCTAAGTCAATGTTTACCCTGTCCAGTGAGTAGATTAGTTTACTAGCTGTCCTTCTTGATGATGCATATTTGATAAACGGTCCTTCCCGGTGTTGGCCTTGGTTCTGTAGTATCTGGATGGGCATAGAACCAAAGCAATCGTAAAGTAGCCACAAGGGACACATCGAATAAAAATAACAAAATTAAGACGAAGTAGAATAATATAACAGGTATATTTATAATGAAATAATCGTTTACGTACCTCTTCTCCCCCAGCATCGTATTCGTAGCTGATACGAATTTCTCTACCTTTGCAAGCGATGATATAGCCATCAACACACTCGGGATACCGACAAGCGTCCATTCCTTCATGAGCAGGTCACTGAACCGGGAAGCTATTCTGCGCTCTTGTTCCAGAGTAAGGTTGGGATATTCCGTGTCTACCAAGTAGTCGTATACCTTTCCTACTTCGGTCGGCTTGCCGGAAGCCACCAGAGCAGCGGCCTTTCATTATCCATTAGCGCTTTTGTTCATTCCGATGCTATAGGATGGTTATGGTTAAACTGCGATATTTTTTTGGCCCAGAAAGTTTTTAATTATTTGGATTTGATGTCTCCCTCGACCCACTTCGTTTATTTATTTCGAGGTTGCTCAAAGCGGGACAATTTTTTGGGGGGTTCAAGAAACGTACCGTGAGTAGATACCATCGATCCTCTCTCAGGTCATTAGGAAGAAGACTTTTGACTTCTTCGCAGAGCGCACCTATGGATGAAGTCATTGTTTGTTAGGGGCGGGGGATATTGCGTTGAAAAAGAGATGGACGGCAGGGATCACAGGTCGAATCGCTTCAATGGAACGGGGAAACTGAAACAAACGATTATAAAAAGCCGGAGGAGATTCTATTGTTTAAAACGGCCGGATTTCATGTACATGAAGGGCTATCGAATGGAATTTATTTACAATGCGAATTTTGACAACTAGTAATATGAAGACAAAACAGCTGCGTTTGCCTCCAGTGTCGTTAGGAGTAGCTTTTGAAGATCCGAGGCATTTACCGAGTCTAGATTAGCGGCAGTCATTAGCTGCGGATCATCCGGCTAGTGTGCGCTTAATTGCACGTCACCAACCGCCCAACGGTTTCCCCCTTTTCTGCTCAATACACCATTCACAGGTTGTTTTAATATAATTCTTGCCATTGAGTTGCATTCCACGTCAGCAGCAAATGATTTGTGGCTTTGTTTTCTCTACCTGTCCTTTCGGATTGTCTTTTTGACCATTTTCTGGTTACTGTCCCCAGAGCTACTACTGACAATTAATGGTGTTAGCATGCTGGATTTTCTCAGATGCCGACTCCATTATGACCGCTCACAATTAACCACTTCACTTTCGACCAATTCATACACCATGTTAGAATGAGAGTCATATGTTTTTGGCACGCGCAAATGTACCCAAGACAGAGACGACACACCCTCTTCACATTTCAGTCGGGTAGTGCGGTCTACACAGTATATCTCGATACGGCTTTGCGCTGTAAGGTTTAATGACATCAAGACATGAAAACGGTGCCAAAATTAAAGAAAACTCAATTCCCATACAAACACTGCGTCTAGGCTGAAGCAGGACCTGAAGTACGATACTTTACCTCCAAGGTCATTTCCCGAGATATGATCTCTTCCCTGCATCTCGTTGAGACCACGGGTCGCTTGCTATTGAAAAATCTGGATATCTATAGGACTCGATCTCATGCCCTACGTGGTTGCTTTCGATGTGGGCAAGCTTTGAACGATTTCAACTTGAAGGACCGATATCCGAACCTCCCGCTTCACCTCGATCATTTATATAATTTTATCTTATGATTGTTGCTTGTAACACCCTTGTTGAGAATGTATATCATGATTATTGCAAATATTCTCTTTTTCTGGACTTTGGTCCAGGCACAATATCCCCCAACACCTACTGGTTTGACAGTGATCAATTCGACATCTCACCCCGGGGTTGAAATATCCTACAAAAATGTCCAGGTAGAGCATATTTCAATTTCCCTCCTAGCACAGTCATTGATCTTCCCCAGAGTGCTGATTACTCGTTCCCATTTAGGACAATATATGCGGTGGTAATTCCACTACCTCATACACTGGTTATGTAAAATTCCCGCCCAATGCAATGTCTGGTGTCAGCCAAGACTATCCGGTCAACTTCTTTTTCTGGTATTTCGAATCCCAAAGCAATAACTCAAAAAATGATCCTTTGTCCATCTTTTTTAATGGTGGACCCGGTGCAGCCTCTGATCTGGGCATCTTTGTCGAGAATGGACCGTGTGCTATCCTTAATGACTCCAAGACGTCCGAACCAAATAAATACTCTTGGAACATATATTCAAACATGCTATACGTCGACCAGCCGGTGCAGACGGGGTTTAGCTATGATAATATTACCGAAGGGGTTATTGACTTGATAACGGGAGAGATTATACCTGGGGGAAAACCCAATGGTACCCGGATTGCCGGGACCTTCTCCAGCCAAAAAGTGCAGCAAACTGCCAATACAACGGAAAATGCAGCAATACAGTTTTGGTATTTTCTTCAGGCCTGGACTGGGAGTTTTGACAAGTACACGGCTGGTCGGGAGAATTTATCCATAAACATCTGGACAGAGTCGTACGGAGGCCGATATGGGCCAGCGTTCGCGAGGTACATCCTAGAGAAAAATCGGGAGATTAAAACGAACGGGACAAACGGCACAGTTTTGTCCTTGGAAACGTTGGGCATCATTAATGGTTGTATCGATATCTCACTCCAGGAACCCTCTTATCCTTCGATTGCATCCAACAACTCCTACGGCATCGTCGCGATAAATGAAACGGTCAAGACTATGGCAGAAACTGATCTTCCTACTTGTCTGAATCTGGTTTCCGAGTGTCAAGAGCTTGCCCGGGCCCAAGATCCCAACGCAACCGGTAGCAATGAGCAAGTTAACAACAAGTGTAGAAATGCGAGCGACTACTGTCTGAACAATATCGAGGGCCCTTACGTTGCTGAGAAGCAATGGGGTTATTATGATATGGCACACTGCTACCTTGATCCGTTCCCGCCTGAGTACTACGTTGGATTTTTAGCACGACCAGAAGTGCAGCAAGCACTAGGAGTTCCTGTTAACTACACCGAACTCTCTCCAGCTGTTGAACAGTCGTTTGTCATGACAGGAGACTATGCGAGAAACGGAAAGGAAGGATATATCGAGGATCTCGGATACTTGCTTGATTCAGGTGTCCAGGTGGCACTCGTATATGGCGACCGCGACTACGCTTGCAATTGGGTTGGCGGCGAGGTTGTTAGCCTAGCTGTCAACTACAGTCAGTCTAACGCGTTCAAGAATGCCGGGTACGAGGAGATCGTATTGAGCAACTACTCCAATCAGACGTGGGGGGCTGTGCGCCAGCATGGGAACTATTCATTCAGCCGTATATACCAGGCAGGCCACACGGTTCCTTCGTATCAGCCAGAGCTTGCGCTGGAGCTATTCCGTCGATCACTTTTCAATCTTGACTTCGCAACGGGGAAGATAGATCTACTGGCACAGTCGAACTACTCGACTACCGGTCCCGCAAACTCGACGCATACGGAAAAACCACCTGCTCAACCATCTCCAACGTGCTACTACTGGTACATGCCTTCCTCATGTGCCGATAACCAGATAAACGCCGTGCTTGAAGGGACGGCAGAGTTTGAGAACAGCTATATCATTACCTCTCCAACGCCTCCTCCAGGAACTTGTCCGAAAACTCCTTGACACTAATAAGATTGTCTGCAAAGGGCCAAAGTGTTTGAACACCGGCTCTCCAAATACTGGCCATGGCGTATCTGTTCGTATTGGGACAAGAAGCAGGCTTCTTCCCTGCTTTGATATATTTTTCTCAAATCTTGAAAGTGTAATAATCTGCCTTTCAACAGCTCTCGTTTTGCGGATCTTATGTATGTAAGGTAATATGGTATTTTAATCTGGTGTTAAAAGCTCGCATAATATTAAATAATGCTGGGGATGCGTTTCTAAAAACGCGCATTGCGACTTGACGTTCCCACAAGGAAACTAAAAGGGAATAAAAAAACGGTCATCCATAATGATATATATATATATTTCGAAATAAAAATGTGTCGCAATTAGTCGTTCTAGATGAGTACAACGCTGTTGATAGCACTGGAAGCTCTGAAAATGTGACTTTCAGCACCAATTTCCCCCCGCTTCTATATTGTAATAGAATTGAGCCAAGGGGATAGACAAGGGAATGTAGTCAAGGATGCTGGGTAAGCTCAGGGTTCAAAGTGAAGACACCAGCCATTATGGCTGTCTTTCAGAATGAGAATAACATTTTCTTCATTGGGGGGATGAAGGTAAGCGCATTTGAAGAGATTTTTCATATCGCGGAAACGCAAAATGGGTTGACTTTATGTTTCCACTACTCCGGTAGGAAACATCCCAGCTAATGTTAAGGAAAAGGATTTGATAATCAGGATGCCAGGTACAATTCGCATTTGACTAATCACCACATATTCAGACAATGCAAAGATCCATCAACAATCTTCATGGTCGGCATGAAAGCAGGCCTTTCCCATCATCAGTCAGATTTGGCTATGGAATAAAGTATTTCCAACAATCCAGTTCCTATGGCCTTCAGGTTTTGGCAGATATAAAGTATGTACATATCATATTTCGTTCTTCCTCGTATTAGTGAAATTCAAGCGGAACACATAGATCGTTCCCACTGACAATATTGAGAAACATGTTCTCATCTGGTGCCAAAGGCCCCAAGTTAGAAGATTTTCTGATCTCACATGATTTTAGGGCAACGCTGTCCCAATACAGTTAGTGCTGTCGTTGCTATCCGGGCCGACATAGCTCCGGCTTAAACCACTGGTAATCGCCATTGCCAAGAGTTCGAGATAATTGCACAGTAAAATCAGGACAGTAGGCCAACACTCATATAGGCAAACAGAAACTACCTCATACACAACAACAGACTTAATAACCATGTCGAAACTTGCGAAGTACGTTTGTCCTTGACCCTCTTATTATTTCTAGCAGCGAAGGAAAAGCCTCAACTAACAGTTTACAGTCGCGCTGACTGGGCGGACGACGAGGAGTTCGACGAAGCCCAATCCCTTCCACCCCAACAAGTTATCACCAACAAAGATGGCACGAAGACTGTTATCTCATATAGATTCAACGACGATGGCAAGAAAGTAAAAACGAGCCGCCGAATCCGCACAACTGTGGTCAAGGAACATGTGAACCCCAGAGTCGCAGAACGACGAGGATGGTCAAAATTTGGGCTTGAAAAGGGTCATCCAGCTGGCCCCTCGTTCGATACTACCTCCGTCGGTGAAAATATTATCTTCAGACCTAGTGTGAACTGGAAAGCACAAGCGAAAGAGGCAGAGAAAGCTGGCCCAGAAAAGGGAAGCATCAAAGACCAACTAAAGGACAAGAAAGTCAAGTGCCGAATTTGTTCTGGGGAGCATTTCACTGCTAGATGTCCGTTCAAGGATACGATGGCACCAGTCGAAGAGCTTGGCGGGGGTGCTAGTGACGATATGGGTGAAGACCGGGCTGCTGGAGGCTTAGGTGCCGGTGGCAGCAGCTACGTACCACCACATCTACGCAAAGGCGGTGCTGCGGCCGGAGAGCGCATGGGCGGTAAATATGAACGAGACGATCTGGCAACTCTTCGCGTTACAAACGTAAGTTCATGCAAACCACACCATCCCTCACTTAATTGTATACTGACTGTGCAACAGGTGAGCGAACTGGCGGAAGAGCAAGAGATTCGGGACATGTTTGAGAGATTCGGTCGCGTCACAAGAGTCTTCCTGGCAAAGGATAGGGAAACAAATATGGCAAAAGGCTTCGCCTTCATTTCGTTCCAGGATAGAAGTGACGCTGCTCGCGCATGCGAGAAAATGGATGGCTGTAAGTTCCCAAGGCGGTGTATCAGCAAACTGACAGTGCCTCTGCTAATGCGTTATGTAGTTGGTTATCGGCATCTGATCCTCCGCGTGGAGTTTGCGAAGAAGACTACGTAATTAATTTGATCTGTTTTCCGGCTAATGTTGTGTGGTGTTTTCAAATTGATCTGGTTTCGGTAAAGAAAATATTTCCCTCAGTGTACTCTGATGATTGCTCAATGAAAACGTTTATGGCTATTTCAATTGATTCTTCCAAAATGTGTAGATGGCACCAAAATAAGGCAACGTCTTCTACTTGGTCTTCCTATTTGATGTCCCTGTCCATACCCCTGAACTGGCGTTAGCGCACTTTGTCAATTTTCTGACCGCTTCCACCCCACGCATCCGATAGGGCTATTTTTCAACTTCATGACACCATTGGAATTGTTTTTAGCGCGTTGTGTTTGGCCTTTTCTTATATTTACATCTACAAAATTTCAAATACCGCATTAAATAATCAGGCTTCTCGCCGCTGCAGCCCCGACCACGTCATCCAAACCAAGGTCCAATACATCCCAAGTGATACGAATATGTGCGAGCCCCTTTCGCCCTAACCACCCGGATTTATCTCCTTGCAGCAATCGTCGACAGCAAGCAAATAATCTTTGCGACCACTCTTTCCCTCTTTCTTTTCGATTCTTCTTCTGTCTTTCTTTCGGACATTTTCTGCATATTTGCGTTTTACTTCCCATCCTTCCACGATCCCCAACCAACACGCTACCTCGTTTTGCTTCGCCGCATCCCCCCTTCTCTCCACTCCTCTCCCCCCATCATACACAAACACATGTGCATGCCAATTTCGCATCTTTTATTCAGTCTTGACCGCTGGACAGCCGGGCCTCGTTGACCAGCAGATAAAGGAACATCCAATGCACACATGCGTCTGGACTTCCAGACCAACCGGCCGGTAGCATGCCCTCGGTCCCATATGTCGTTTATTAACGGCCACGATATTCGATCCAACCTACGGATACGCCTCTTTCCTTGCTTCTATCGCTTGGGGTTTTTTCTACGACGAGGGACAAAGGGCTATAAAAGCACGCGCTTTTCAAAGTCTCACGACATGCTTCTAAGTTGCCAACAGACCCATCATATTGCATCGGCTGCATTACCGTTTGAGTCTATAACAAGCCTGGTAATCCCCAACCCGTATCCTCAGACTGCCTCGCTTATTTGCCCAACAGCTCTATGTGAATGAACTCCGGGACAAAGGAAAGGGATTGCCAAAGGGAGCTGCTAAATGTCATCCATGCTTTGTAGACTAGTATTCGTAGTTTTTCTTGTCCTTTTCTTGCTTTTCCTTTTCCATTTCCCCCAACTCTTCTACTGGGTATTCTATCTCTCATCGGTCCCGCCTTACTGGTGGTTTGTTTGCAGAACTTGTGATGTATTCTCTGCCAGGTGTTCTTCATTCGTCACCGTTTTCTCCTTCCGGCGATGTGCCATTTGTTATCCGCTAGGTATCAACAAGGCAAACCTGCTATCGGCGCGTTGCACTTGACAGTTTTTCGATCACGTTTGCCTTGCTGCCGTTATCCAATTTTGGTCTCATCCCATCCTGCTCCGAGTTCCGCTTCTTGTTCTTCTTGTTCTTATTTTCCTCCTTTCCGTATTCCCATGGAGATCAATACTATTCACCGGTGACTACCTATATATTGATACTAAGCTATGTAGGAACCAAAAGTACTGTATATGATTCCGTCGAAGTTCAAACGGACCGTTTACCCTGCAAGTGCCGGCCATATCGCGCCTCAATATAGAATCAAGCCGACAAAGAACAAAGAGCGACGCTAGACAATAACAAGGCTTAAGGGAAAATAGAGCGATGTAGAAAACTGACGAATCCGAAGGACGACTGCAGGCAATTTAGAATCTCTAAAGACAAGAGGTGGAAAGAGAGAAGAATTGAAGCTGATTCCGGCTGTTCCCTCAGTCTCCAGTCTTTTCCACCAACCCACGACAAAGGTCCATATGATGGCCCTCGCTCTCTGCTCAGGTTGGCTAACTTAATAGTCCGAACCCGACGGCAAATGAATTGTGAAATATCCCTGTCAAAAGATTCCTTTTGTCAAAACCCGGCGCGGCGCGGGCGTTAGGAGAGTTAGTTCACATAGAACATGCATATATCAGGAAAAAGAAAAGAAACCCAAAATACTGGGAGAAAAAAAATCAAGCCTTACGAGCGCCTAACCCCCATACATTAACCATATATCTTCACATTTTCGCTCCACACACATCCACAAAGCCAGACGCACCACGGCAGACTCCACAAGCCACCCCCGAAATCCGGCAGAGAGGACACAGCCAACTGGCGAAAACCAACCAGGAATGCCTTCGCGCCAACAATCCAAGAATACAATGACCCGGCTAAGGCACTGTATACGTCAGCCAGACGCCGCCCCCGACAGAACGACATAATTGAACCCTGTATTTGAGAAACGCTTGTTAGCCTGGCTGGGGCCGGAAAGCGTAAAAGAAGTCGATAGTAGTTAGGGTCTTCTCTCTTCCCCCCCCTAAAAACCTATCTATGCATGAGATCGGACATTTGCCCTTATATGTAGCGTGTCCGGGCCCTTTTACTTTTGCTTTTGCTTTTATCCCGCTGTCACTTTTCTTCGTCAGTTGGATTCTCTATATCTGGTCTCGCGGATAATAACTGGGATGTTTTTCATGCATATACGAATGACATATAGCGTACATCAAGATAATACGGAATGACCCATACATCATCTGCCTGGTATCTACATATACAGGCACCTAATATAATTGTGTCAAAAAAGTTTGACATGCCTTGTGTTAGGGAAGTGCTGGAACAATGCAGTCGCTGAGTACTCAGTACAGATAGAGAATACCTTGGAACTTGGATAAGCGAAGAGGACCCAAGTATAGGGATTTAGAGTATTCCCAGCGACTTGGGTGAGCGACAACCTTGGGCCCGATCCCTGACTTTCTGGAGCGTCCAGGTACATACGAGGGTTGAACTTAGGTCCCCGCCGTTCTTGTTCCTGTTCCCACCTTTCTCGGTACATGTACATAGTCCGTATACTGTTAGCCATTTCAGAGCAATTTTGTCGACATCAGCAGGTTAGCCTTAGCCCTAGCCAGGTAACTACCTACCCCTTCAACTTAACTCTTGGTCTCGTCTCCTCCAATGCGAATCCAGCGAATATTGAATTCTGGAGCCTACCTTCCTCCTATCCATTCGGAGCCCCCGAGGCTAGCCAATCTCTGGGCCAGCGCTTCCATGGAAAACGCAGAGAAAACCCCCTTTTATTGTTGTCATCAGCACATAGGATCCAGCATCACCACCCTATGCTAGCCAATATTAATTAAGGTCGATGAGTAAAGGTGGTAGAGTACAGTTAGTGCGCAGCCACAAATGCCCTGACCGCCCCATGCCACCGGAAATAGCCCACCCATACATTAGTACAGAGCACAATCGCGGAGCCTATACCTACCTGGGCATTTAATTCGGTGATGTATGTAGGTACGTACAGGAACCAATCTTTTGTTCCATTCTTATTTTTGTCGTATATGCAAGATGAAATAATTCCGATACCTAGCTACAGGTCCCGTACCCGCCAGTTGGTGCATACGCACATGCCCTTTTTTTTTTTTAACTCGACGGTGCCGGATATTACCTCTTCCGCCTGGGACTGGGCCTAAAGAAATAAATTATCAGAAAAAGAGAGAGAGAGAGAGAGAGAGAGAGAGAGACAAAGAGAATGGAATGGGAAAAAGACGATCAGGGAGCCGACTAGTCTTCAAGTCAATTCCCCCGCCCAATCCCGTCTTATTTTATATCCTCTAGCCAAAAGCAGGAAACGAAGACTTACCTTGGCTATATCAAACATGGATGGACTATTATTTATGATCGGCCAGTCCGTCAGTAAATCATCCAAGATCTCCCGCGGTCAGCCACCACCAGTCAGTTTGCTAGTGTAGTTTGGTTAATTCGACTTGCTTTAAACCTTCGATTTGTGCCTTGCCCTTGTTTACCCCAGCCAGGCATAGTTAGTTTTCCTCGATTCCATTTCAGCCCCGGCATTCTCCCTTTATTTGGTTGGTGTGCATCTGCCGAAGCCAAAGCCGCTCCTCAGGTCTCGAAAATAACCGATGGCGTTTTCAACCAAAGGGCGGGATTGTAATTTATTGACAAGACATTGCTTTATTGAGTTATGGATCGAGTTTTAAACTATGAGGTAAGAGGCGGTCGAGGATCATTAACTTGCTGAGCAGCTAGCTGCCAAGTTACCGTGCTCTGACCTGATCTGCGGTGAAGATTTTGAAGAGACCGTGGTGGTGTGTGATCGAATCGACCATGATCGACTGCAGCCCAGACTCGGGTTCGAGAGGGCCCAAGGTGGGGTTTGCGAATGAATCGATGTTTATACCTTTTAATAGAGAGGACATGGAGGGGTGGGTTCAAGGGCTGGCTGGGCCTGCGGGGGTGTTGAGGGGGGTTTCAGGTTTGAGTGAGATGGTTTTTTTTTA